>JAANDG010000449.1:0-122456 GCA_036852015.1 Pelodera strongyloides | reverse complement strand
CAACATACTACGTTTGTGGCCAGGATGTCTATAGTACAGCAGTTTGTTATCTTTTTTAAAGCGAAATACCGGCCGGTTTTTTTGAAACGCATCGTTCTTATACTTTATTATGCAGCAATGAGCATAAATTAGAATAAAAAGAGTCCCCCCCACTTAGCATAACTGCATAAGAATGCAGATACTTGAGATGCGTTCAAAAACCGGCTGGTAGTTCGCTTTAAATGAGCGATATCTTCCAAAGAAAGCAATTTTTTGGTTCTGCTTTGAATTGCGTTATTTTACTTAAAATCAGTAAAATAGTAAAAGTTTCTTTGGGGCTTCAAAGGGAATCGGTTTACTTTCGCCGATTCTGTATTTTATATTTTATAAATAAAAAACTGGCTCAGAAGAAGAATATGCGCCGCCACGCCTCTACTGTAATGAATTGTTCACTTTTTGCCGTTTATAAAAAAGAACCAAAAACTCACACTTTAAACTCTTTTTCACGATATAAAAATTGGTCTCTTTTTGCAGATATTTTTTCTAAATATCCGACTCGCAACTCGCAACTAGACCATATTCAAACCAAAGCCTCCTTTAGTACTAGGCTGCCACAATAGTTCCAAAACTATATGAAACCCATCTAGTCTAAGCTATACGTGATGTCCTACAAAATACCTAAATGGCCGTTTCAATTTCAGCATACTGCAAGAAACTACAATATGACCAAAAACATGCCTGCAAAAACCCTTTGAACAATATGCAAATATGCTATGCAAAATTGGAAGAATTAGTTAGCAAGTGATTAACCTCAGCGTCACCCCTGACGCCAGAACCAAAAAAATCTGGGTTTTGAAGGAGTTGAAACTAAAACCCCAGTAGCGTATGTGTATGTCAAAACTGAAGAATCTCAAGGAGCAGTGCACGAAGTAGGAAGTATGAATCCGATATTTGCCTTCCAATCAAGGCTTTTTCTTATTTGTTCCTAGGGGCAATCGCATGTACGCGAATCATCTAGTCGAT
The DNA here is from genome assembly GCA_036852015.1 of Pelodera strongyloides. NCBI lineage: Eukaryota > Metazoa > Nematoda > Chromadorea > Rhabditida > Rhabditidae > Pelodera > Pelodera strongyloides. The sequence continues at coordinate 121,454 of JAANDG010000449.1, read as the reverse complement.
CTAGTGACTAGTGACTGGTGACAGTGGTGGCTGGTTCGTGACCGTTTGATGACCAGTTGAAAACTGTTTTCGATAAGGACTTGGTAAAAAGCTGGTCATGAAGAGGTCACGATATGGGCTGGCCTACAAAAAAAACTGTGCACCTGCACTAGATGGGTTCACCCACTACCCAGTCCACACGTTAATTTCCCAATCCAATTATCATGTAAGATTGAGGAAACTCCACAGTTTTACATAGAGAAATCGGAAATACATATACATATCAAACGTCTGTGACGCAGTTGAAAATTACGATTGAGAACACGCATCGTTCTTTTTCATGAGAATATTCTTATTTGAGCTGCGGCATTCCATTATACCCGAAGAGGAACAACTGATTCTAATATAACTTCCGCAACGTGAGTTCGAACTCATAGTAGAGTAACTTTCTTATGCGGCTTATACGATTTCATGTTTATATGACGCTCCCCAAACGTGATCCAAGGTTTACGTTTACGTAATACAAAAAGATGCGGAAAGCCATGACCTACTTAAACCAAACCCCTGAAACGTACAATTTTTTTTTCGTATCGTGCACGGTGCATCTAAATAAACGTATTCTTGTTTTTTTGTGACAATGGCGGAACCGTAATCAATACTACGTTTCAAGGATTTGTTATAAGGTGGTACCTTTTCGCAATTCAAAATAAGCAAAATGAGTCTCCGTACCTTAATAATATAGTCAATACGTTTCAGACGTTTCATATAAGTATGCCCCTTTTTTGTGAGGCTTTGAATTTGAAGTATCGCTTGTGCAGTATTGGAAAGTCGCCTCAGGCGGAGATAGCCGTCTGGTTTTGTAATAAAATAAGACACTACTACGTGAGTGATCATATTCAAAAACAAAACTCCTTTCCCGAATTCTCGAGTTTCTCGAGGTGAACAAATCAACAAAATAAAAGGAACATATGCAATGAAAAGGTGAGTACGGGAAGTAAATTTTACGTATGCTCATTAATATTTACGATGATTACAATTAGTATATATACCAAATCATATGAAAATGGGAAACCTTTAATCATATATTTTCTTTTTCACTTGAACATTCATTACCACATAGGGCTGATCATAGTCAGCGAGTGCACAAAGAACGGTCAATGTCTTTTCGCGCCCGCGTTGTGTTCCGCACGAGAAGAGGACCCTATATAACCAGCAGCCACAGCATGTTTCACCAATAGACGCAATTTTGTTGCATCAGAGAAAGTCGTGTCCAGAAATCATGCAAGCATACAGGCATATACAAACTTAGCACAGCATTGAAAGTTTACAATAGTTTTCTTCAATGTAGACCGATTATGATAAATTTTTTTGGAGAATGTAAAGAAACCCCGGTTTGAGGTTCTGGAAGGTATTTGGTTAGTTTAGTTGAAAAGTTGGGCACTTATTTAATTAAATACCCTCCCTTTGTGCGTTTGACCCCCGATAAAGAACCAAAAAGAGCTAGCTCGCTGCGCTCGCTAGCTCCGAAAAAATAAGAAGTAATAATAAAGTTACTATTCTTATTTCATTCATTGCTACTTTTGTTCTCACATAAACGCACATCAATTTTCGAAACGTACACGGAACACAAAGAACGACCAGATTAGTGCGCGCCCGCAATATACCTCGCAAGAGAAAGAGACGCTATATAGGCTGTCGCGCAGCAAAACACCTGTCGTTTTGCTAGCAAGCTGTTGGTCTGCCAAAAACCTTGTCCACATACCCAGCCAGCCAGCCATATATACAAGAAAAAACTTGGGACGACGCTCAAAATTTAAAGTAGTTTCCTTCAAACATAACCGATTTCAAATATTCTTTTTGGAGAAGCTAAAACAAGTTAGCGGAATATGTATTAGAATGCTACCCGGTAGTTTAGTCTAATGATTGTCTAGGTATTTAATTAAACACCCTCTCTTTGCACGTTTGACCCCCGATGAAGAACCAAAAAGAGCTATCTCGCTCCGCTCGCTAGCCCCGATAGCAAAGCAACCGTAGTCACTTTTGTATAAAAGATAATTTGGGAGAAGAAAGCCAGGTAAGGCGCTACCGCTCTCTCTCTCTCCATCACTATCACGCCTGTGCTCACAAATAGGAAATACAAGTAACAAGCAAATTAGCATAACAAGGCTGCGGTAGCCAAAGCATAACAAGGCTACGGTAGCCAAAGCATATCAAGGCTACCGTAACCATTATCTAGATAATCGGGAACAGACAGCCCTCTAGGTAAGACACTAATGTACGCCTCGTCACAACCTCTATCACTAAGTGCATAGTGCACCACCCACGTGGGGGGTCAAAGTCCGCATGAGGTCTGCTCTTTGGGCGGTCGCTCTAATAACCAGCTGTGCGCCGACATCAGACTACAATGCTCAAACTACATCATTGCTCAATGGAGAACATCAGACAGACTACAGGTACAGGCTACAAAGAGCAGAGTACATCCAAACCACATGCTGATCTGTACGATGCGAGCAACGTAGTGTGGCCAACACAAAAGAACGCCACAAACTACAAAATAATAATATTCAAAAATATAAAGCCTTGGAAATGCTTCCTCTCTGATTCGTATAAAACATGAGCCCAAACTTCTCTTCAAATAAAAACTTTATTCCTTCAAAAAAAAAAACAGCCTCAAATAAAGGTATCTTATTATAATAAGAAAACAATAAAAACAATAAAAATAAAGCTTTTTTGATCACGTCTCACACTCGTAAAAAACCAACTAGTATCGTAACTATGTCCTATTGTTATTATTACCGCTTTTCCTAACCTTTCCCTACTAAAACAGAGGCCAACGAAATTAACTAATTATTTTTAAATTAACTAATTAGCTTTGTTTTACAGAAAATTCAGTCTTTCATCGCCCAGACCCAGACTCTCAGATACCATAATTAACCAATTTATACGCAAAAAACCTAATTATCAACCCTAACATTAACCCGAATTATCTTATCATTATCTCACCAGTATAATCATCACCAGTATAATATCAACATTATTCACCATATTCCATTCTACACGTTTCAAAAGCACGTAACATACCGTTTAAAAGTTTTTGAAACATTTCCCGTTATATGAAAATGATTATAACTAGACAAAAAATCGACCACACGTTTCAAAACCAGATGTTATCACGCTTGAAAGCTACTTACAAATTCTTACTTCTTCTAATTATCATAGTCTCTATTCCGTCAGCAATTAGTCTACTCCTATACTTTTGCAAGAAGTGTCCGTCCTCTTTGAAGCAGACTCCTACAGCACGGACGCCCTTCTCAAGTCTGGGTAGAGCGAAGGCAGAGGCTTGCTCTTCATCATCTGTAGACCTCGGAAACACCTGAAACGAGATACGAATATTACCTTATTTTGATTTTACCTTTATCAGTGTATTTATTTGAGAGGGGGGCGTGGCGCTGTAGCAAGCGCCTTGCTCCACGCCGCCGGTCGTTGGTTCGATCCCGTCCCGGACCTCTCCACCCCACCAAAGGTGTAAAAGTTGGTAGCTGGGTAAAACCGGCAGAGATAAATCGGCTTCCCGAGAAAATTGGCCTCCGGGAAGCCTAAAGGCCAGTTCGTCCGGCTCAGAAATGAACAGGAACAGGACCCACCGCCGGATTCGGTTGATATAACCCGGTAGTCTTTATCTTTTTTAACTTTATTTAGGTACTACAGTATAAATGATTCCATTCACTTTACCGCGCTTCATTTACCTATATGCTGCTACACGCTTTTCCAGTTCTTATATAAGTGCACGAAGAAAATATAAGCTTGTAGCTCACACCTTTTAATCGGTGTCGCACATGGTTTGTGCAAAAACATATTGGCCAACTGCATTCCCATCTATCAATTAAAACAATTTTCTGCGCCGTTCGGGGCAATTCCGACACAGAATGGGACCAATTTGCATAATACTCGGGAGAAAAAAACACGTGCGATACCGCTTTAAAAAAAATTAAAGACAGTAAAACCTCACCATTTGTTCCCCGGAATCCAACGCCTCAATGAATTCGCGGGTGATTTCTTCCTCGATCAAAAAGTCCTTGCCAGCGTAGGAAACAAATGCCTAAATTAGCAATATGGAACTAGCTGGGGTGGATGGAAATGAAAAGCAACCCCGAATTAAAGCGAAATAACGTCCGGTTTAAACGTATTCTGGACAACTGCATTCTCATATACAGTATGAAAATTAAAATACAAAACCGCGCATTTACCGCGCACTTCTTTGCGTACAATGCATCGGAATCCACCATCCGGAATACGCTTCATAACAGCTTTAAAGTGCGGGAAGGTGGACACAATTTCGCATCCACAATGTGCGGGGTGCGCGCGAAAAGCTCACCGCGCCTAGGCACGCGGGACAGCGGCCAGTGAAAATTGCGTGAAAAAAAAACAGTTCACCTGCAAATGTCGTGTTTTGTTGAACACGTCGACAGCCTCCTGCATCTTTTCCATCGAGAATGTGGCCATTGTACGCACGCAAACTGCGGCAATATCAGAAGATCCAGTTTTCAGTCCAATCATATTGTACACTAAAAAACTTACATTTCAAATATACAGGTCGGTGGTATAGTGGCTAGCGCAGCTACTCGTCACACGCGTGACGGGGGTTCAATTCCCGCACGCGACTGGCCCGAAGGACAGTCCAAGCGTTAACCTTTTTAACCTCCATTTAAGCTTATCCTAAACATAGACTTATCCTTAACTAAAATTCGCCTATCTGGAAATGTACACACACAGCATAAAACGGAACAAACTAGACTTTTCATTAAAATTAAACACTCCATAAATAATATAGATATGATCGAAATAAGCTAAGACACGAGGTGTACAATATATCAAATAAATCATTACTAAAAATTAATTTAAAGTGAATTACCGGCCGATTTTTGAAACGCATTTTGCACAGCTGTATTCCTATGTATTTATGCTTATTTTCTCGAATTTAAATCAATTTTTTTTATTCTAATTTATGTTCATTTGCATAAGCAACATACGAATGCTGGTGTAACCGATGTGTTTCGAAAACCGGCCGATATTTCTCTTTAACATACTTGATCGTGTTAATGGGTTGAACACATCCCTCAAATGGTCTTTCTTGTCGGCCCAACTAGACATCTGAAGAAAATTTGGTACTTACAACGGAACATTTCGCACAATCGCCGAGCACAACTTATAGGCTGCGGGGCGAAAATCTACTTACGCGTTTCTGTATATGTGCTGATCTATCGCACCTTCCGTCGCAGCGCCGAGAGTGCGCGGCAGAGGTAGATGCGCCGTGTAACCGCCGCGCACCTCTTTCGCGCCATAGGTTCGCTGCGCGATCGTTAAAGTTTACTCTGTGAATTCAATCAGAGAGAGAGCGAGAGAGAGCAAGAGAGCGAGCAAGAGAGAGCGAGAGAGGGAGAGGGAGAGAGACTTGTTCGTCCCTTCGCGCAGTAGCAAAGTCAAAGAGTGCCTACCTGGATCACAAAATTCGGACGCACTCCTTTGTGAATTCTAAGCCCAGTCATGTTCACAAGCGCTGTTCCCAAAGAGATGTCCGCGTGACGCACGGCACAGCGAAATGCATTCTGAACAGTGGGAAATTGAACAACCAATGTTCGTTTTTATCTTCACTGAAAGCGAAATACCGGCCGGTTTTTGAAACACATCGACTACACCAGCATCCGTATGCAGACTACGCAAATGAGAACAAATTAGAACACAAAATCGAGTAAATTAGCATAAATAGTAAGAATTCAGTTGTCCATCCACGATGCGTTTCAAAAACTGGCTATTTCGCTTTAAACGGTGTAACAACGGGATATTGAAACGGACAAAGGCATTCACACGTATCGTATGCAAATGAGTACGATTAGAAAATCCGGCTTACTTAGCATACAAATGCACTGAAAATGCAGTTGCCTGCCATTCCTTTCAAGAATCGGCCAAGTTCGCTTTAAACCGACAATTATGCCACGGTCTACAAGGCTCTTTTGACCGTTTATTCAGATTCAGTGATATATAAGTCGATTGCAACATTCTCTCTCTCTCTAAAAAAACGGGTACCTCATTTCCTCTGCTATGTCCGAGCCATAATACTTTCTTGTCGATGTTCAGCTTTTCAATCATCGCACTCACAAAATTGTCCCGTTCATCATTGGTATAATCTAGATCTCTGGTACCTGAACAAGTATTACCCTGTAACTTAAAGTGGTATGGCAGCCGGCTGGTGAAGCATAGTGCCGTAGCTCATTTCCATATATTGTATGCAAATTTTCTACCTTAAATGAGCAGAGGAACTTCCATAAAAAACATAGGCACAATATAATAGGGCTTACGACACTAACTGCTTCATTTTGAAAACGTTGTTTTGTTCTTACTTGATACAGATGTGAGACTCTAACTACGCAATTAGCTGGCTGGGAACTCTCTTATAGAACAACACATACTCTGCTTCTCACACACACTCTTTCTATATCTCTCTACTTCTCTCTCTCTCTCACACACACACACACACACACACACACACACACACACACACACACACACATGCACATGCACATACACTGCACTTACACATACATACATACATACATACACACACTCTCTCTCTCTTTCACTCACTTTCTGTGACACCAAATCCCGGATAGTTGACAGCAACGAAGCGGATGTTCTTTGCCCTCAGAAAGTTTTCGATATACTTGAAATCATTATGCGACCCGGGTGAACCGTGAAGCGCCACAACTGTCCCCAGTGTCGATCCCGACTGCATGGTATCCTACAAATATAGACAGAGATATAAGGCATCATACCGCATTCTAACTACGACCAGCTAATTAGGCAATTAGCTTGGATTTCCTTATTGTGCGGACAAGGCATCGTCAGCTGGCACAGTAGGAATAAACATGCCGTACGCTAAATTTATTTCATATCGACATAGAGAAGCAAGCGCTACAAAGCACCCACCATGGGATGGCTAAAGCAAATGGTACCAATAGCTAACATACAAAAGTAAGGTGCCAATAATAAGCTGAACTTCAATATAAACCACACTTCTTACCTGCCACACGGTGTTCAATTCAACCATTTTTCCCTTTGGTGTCTCGAATTTAACAATTCCCTTATGCAGAAATTGGTTGTTGGGAACTCTCGGAAGCAGGTGCTTATTTTCCACAACTGTAATCAAAACAAGTTATCCATAACGTACATATCAAGCTGCTCTGGCACTAGTTTCCTAGCGTTGCATACCTCGCTTTCTCAGTCAAGGAACATTACTCAGCAAAAAGGGAACAGTAATGCAACCCCACCATTGAAAAAACAGACATATAATACCTAGCCTTGTCCATTAGCTGTTACCGGAGCTAGATATAAATTTTGCCAAGTATACAATCGATTGTATAAAACTATAAGTAATTATTCATAAAATAACTTACTCTTCCTTACACCGCCACGACCGCTAGAGTGTGCCGCTCGTTTCGATACCAAAATGATAGAACTACGTCCGAAAACGGCCAACGCATCCATTTCTGAAAATACATAGTGCTATAAAGATTAATTATGCAAGAAAAGGATAAAAATTCTTCCGAAAAATAGACTCTTATGCAAGTTAGATCGACACAGGAAAACGAATAAGCGCCGAAACCACAGAAAAATTATATATGATACTATCATTGGCCCGTCATCAAATAGTTTTTACTGAAAAAAATCCATCTGGTGACTTTGCCGTTTTCGTTGGCCCGTCACAAAAAAAAAACCAAGTGCATAAACCACAATAATAATATACAAAAATATCTCGTACTGGAACAAATTCCTCTGTAAATGTTCAAAGCTCAAAAACAATAATTCCACTTAAAATAAAAACTTTATTCCGGCAAAAAACCGACTCCAACAAAGGTAGTCTTATTATAACATGTTAATAACAACGTGCACATAACCAAAACGCTAACAAACAAATGGTAACAAGCATAAAAGTCCCAGCTTGTGGTAGTACATACGAATATAATTAAAATTAAGAAATCTAACACGGGTACATTACCGAATACCGTATTTCACTTTAGGATAAAAAGTTCTTAAAAACAAAATTCTGGCCCACTATCATAAATAAAAAGGAAATACTATATTCTACCTCAGTACGATAGATTGCTTTACATTAAACTTAATTGCTACCGTAAACTGCATTACAGTAGTAAAATAGAGTACCCATAGCCGGTTTATAGTATACTGACCTACAGTAAACTACTCTAAGCGTAATCAAGTTGAACGAGTTACCGTAATTTGACTACCGTAAGCACAGAGCACAAAGAACGTTCACTAGACTACAGTTGACTGAACTATCGTAAACTGGTTTTACCGTAACCGCTACCCCCGTAAGCACAAAGTACGTTCACAACACCCCCTTCTCACATCTTGGGCACTTCCTTGATGCCCAAAATCCTGAAGCACGTCTCCATAACCCGAGAGGTGACGTCACACAACACAAGACGCTGCCAATGGATGGTCGTCTGGCCTAAATAAATCCAAATTTTAAAGCGGCAATGCAAAAGGGTTTCAGAACATTACCGCTGATTGTGAGCTTAGCTTACCGACTACCTACCTCTAAACGTAATTTACCGGTCCATTACCCCAGTGCTTAGTTTATGGCGCATAATCGCCACAACGAAACTAAGCATAAGCAAACACAAAGCTATATATACCTCAAGTAATCATATTCGAACAGCGGTTTCTTTTCACATTTCATATTGGGGGGGGGGGGGGCGTCCTTGCATCGTTTCTGCGGATTTCGCTTGATAACACTTGCACTTTATCTTTCTCTTACACATTTGATAAAATTTGTCATTCCTCTTATCTCATCGTACGCAATTGCAACTGACAATTAACCGATAATTAGGCCTCACCATCTTTCTTCTCAATCACGTAGCACTCGTTGTAGAAGTCGTGGAAGATTGTGGCAAGTTGATACACATAGTCGCACATCTAAATCGTCAAGTTAGTCGTCGCGTGTGCTCAGGACCTCTGCGGAACATGTCATAGAGTATTTATGTTACACTTTCGCGCGAATTCGCCGCGAAAGTACCATCCAAGTTGACTTTTCCATTTTCGCGCAGTTTTACATTAGGTGTATACAAAACACGCCGCAGGTGTATGTAAATTTCCTACTGTATGTAAAATTCGAGTAGTTTCCCACTATAGAAACTGCAATAACATGGATGATACTTTCGCATGCGAAAGTGCGCGAAAACTTAACATAAATACTCTATCATAAGCAAAAACTTGTATACTCCCTTGAATAAAGGTGCACGTTCTTGAAGCGTAAAATTAAAATAATTTTTTTTTAAGTTGACTACTTGGTGACACTATACTAGGTAAGCAATCGCTCAATTGCCAAAAAATAACGCTATTTTCAAAATTTCCCGTGGCGCCATCGGTATTTCAACTCCAATGAAGATCAGCAGAAACTCTCCCGAACTCAAGTAAAGGAATTTCAACTTATCGTTAGACACCCATGTGACGTCATCGTTAGACACCCATGTGAGTGCGAGAGCAGGAGATTCAGAGCGCTCGTGCTTAGGGAGTTGGTGAATACCAGAATACTCAGGATCCTTTAAAAAAATATGCCACCTGATGCAGCATAAGCGAGTCGAGCACAGATAGCACCGAATCCGAAAGCTTCAAGATCGCCTTGGCCAACTTGAATTCTGAAGGGTGCGAGAGTGGGATCGACTTGTGAGCCGAGATCCAATCCGCCAGCTCCTTCTCCGTTACACCACTCGTACGGACGATTGACCTGAAATAGGTGTCGATACACTAGGCTAATTATCGCACCTCAGGTTCCTATGACCTCTGCACCGCAACTATGCACCTCATGCCATCCAAGCAACTGTAACATGCTCGACCTCAAAACATTCGCATAAAATACAACCCCTTTTATCAGCTAAATCCCGGAAACTGTTCACTTGGTCTTGTAGAGTAAAACTTTAGTTGAAACTCGCCGTAGCCGTATGCACCATCAAGAGCAAGTACCCGCGCTTCGCTTCTCGTGGTAGAATTTCTATTTCTTCAGCATGCTAAGCCTAGTTTCGAGTTTACCTATTTCCCTATCACAGGACACAAATCGCACAATTACACTATACTCCCTTCCAGTTCTTTCATATCATAGGTCCTTATTAATACGTTCCACCCCACACAACCCACCCGAAGGTACCTTAGCATCAACATTATCAGACACCGATCGAAAAGGAGGATGCACCCAGGCACCCACACCCATTAGTTAGACACATCTACAAAAAATTCCCAAAATCCAAAAAAACACGCTCAAACTCACTTAATTCTCGCATACGCGTACAACAGGTACACGGCCGTGTTTCCCTTGTCATCCAGCATTCGATCAAACGAGAACACGTAGTCCATTGTGCGAGTGTGCGACAGATCCGCGTACTTGATACATCCGTAGGCGACGGCGTCTCGGGCCGCCGACAGCTCATCCTCGCTCATCACCTACGAATATGAAATCGATTTGCAAGTCAACCTTACCGAAAAAAACTAGAAGACTACAATCCACTGTCACAACTAGACATTAATAGTTACCCGGATTGAAAAATAAACAAAAATCATAAGGGCGTTATTCCCCGAACATAATTTCGCTCTCAAGTGTGTGTATCATCAAGAAGTTATCACTAAACTAACTCCTCCCACCTTATGTCTCTCCTTCTCCACCAACTTCTCGCCCGCTCTCTTCACTCCCTCATCTAGTAGATCAATAAGGCGTACGGTGTCTCCGGAACGCGTCTTGAACTTTTTCCTGATATTGGCTACACAAATCGCCGTCAAAAACTGTATACATTATTAATTAAGCAACTTCTTCTATCACATAAAGTAAGTAAAACAAGAAACAAGAATGTCCTCAAAGAATACCGTAGAATACAAAGCCAAGTAAGCAATACGCAACCCCAGGTAGTAAAATACTATAGTAACCAAAAACACTGTATGAAAAACTATCACGATTTGCCAGAGTTCGACGACGATATCAAACTACAAACAGACAAAGAACACACAAATTGTAGACTGGATACGAACAAAGAACAGACACGTGCTATACTGGACACCACGAACAAGATAAAGAGCCATGTACATTACCAACCTGTCTTCACCCAGCACGAGTCCGAATCCTACATGCTCCACTCTCTGCTTTTTCGGATCATACCAACCGAGGTCACGTCCAGCGGCGAACACAGTCTGAAATATACGTATCTTTGGGCGCATTCGAGTTGGGCAAAATGCACAAATTTCGCGAAATAATCAGTTCGAGTTGACTGTTAGCCAGTGTTAGCGCGCTGCGAAATATCCCGCTCATATGAGAGACGCAGAGTCTTGGAATTATTTTTTTCCTGGGCCCTCTTATTTGTCAACAATCTCTCACCCTATCAACTCGAACTGATTATTTCGCGGAATTTGCGCATTTTGCCCAACTCGAATGCGCCCTTTGGTTGTATACAGTATACGTATATTTGGTTGTATGCAGCATACTTATCTTTGGTTGTATACAGTACATATGGTTGCGTACAGTACACACATACAAACTGAAATTATTTACACAAGGCCCCATGATCAAAGGACACCAGGGATTATTTAAAAAAAGTAGCCTCCGTCCGATCACGTAGATATATCAGAGAGTTACAAAAGATAACAGAGGTATAGAGATAGAGGGACACATACACAGAGATAGATACAGAGGGAGAAAGACGGAGAGACGGAGAGAACGAGAGAGAGGCATACTTTCAAAAGAAACTAACCTCAATATGCAAACTCTGTCCGGAGTCGATCACATAGATACACCAGTCAGCCTTCTCCTCAGCTAATCTCTGCTTCAGGGCAGCCAGGTCGGAAGTGTCGTACGTGTTACCACCATCACTCTTCACTACGGTCAACGGGACCTAAAAGCTTAACGAATTAAGAACGCGTAACCCCACAGTAGGCTCCAGGGTAAACAACAGTACGAGCTTAGATACAGTATATGGACTACAATCATGGCATCTGAGTGCAAACTCAGTGACTAGTGAACAGTACACGGTACATGTTGCTATATCGCAGAAAGTCGTTCCCATTCGTAGTTCGTATGACTGCCGCTGTCTAACAATAGACGGCGACGCGCTCATTTTTTGTCTCAGTCAATACCATACTAGAGGTATAGCCAAACGAAAAATCCGAAAATATGACAGCAAAAAGGAAAGTCCAACATACATCACATCTACTCGGGAACATGACGAATCTTCCCTCCTCCTCTCGCAAAACTCCACGCGATTTCAACTCTTCGACCACGGTGACCATCTTGTCCTAGAACACCGAACAGGGTATAAATTCCGTGCGTAAATGGAGGTGGTTTCTTTAGCTTAGTGTGGACCGTTTTAATAAAACACAATTTTTCGGTCAAACAGATTAATTTGGAATTGCCTCCGCTTCCGGAGTCCGGAGGTGGTCAAAACCAATCCAGAGGTGGTTCGCGCGTCTTTTCACGCACCAACCCCTGATGCAGAATGTTCAAATGCAAGTCACCGAAACGAAAAAAAATAAAGTATCTCAACGCTCAACAGTCAAGCTTTGTGAACACTTACCAGGAACATAATTCGCTAGAATAAAACGTCTAAGAATTCTCCACTAACTGAACTACCCCCGGAGAAATTTTTATAAACTAAGTGAAACATATGGATACACAACCTCTAACAACAATTCCGATAAGAGGATAACTAGCCACTGTATCAGGTATTGGAAAACAAGAAAAAGGCAAAAAAAAAACATTAAAATTACCCAAAAAAAGAAAAAAGTAACATAATACAAGCAAGATCCCACCTGATAGAATGACTCTCCTCTCTCGATAAGCGTCACGTCTAATCGCTCGTAGATTTGCTGGAAGTCTGAAAACGGGACAAAGATCTTGTATATCTTTCCAAGTTAATTCCTCTTTTATTTGTAATGGAAGGGGGTGAACAAATTTGACCTAGTGAAAAATACATTTTCCAAGTAGCGTCCATAACCAACGCACACCACAAACAGCATCCGCACTTACAAGCATACCGTACGCACCTAGTACTACTACTACTACTACTTATTATCCTACAAATACATTAACACCTACTACAGTACCCACTACTACCGTACACAAACATCATACACGGAAAAGGAACCCACGACAGTTAGATATGTGAAAATGTGAAGGCGAAGTTACTATTCCCATTCGTCAAAATTGAGATGTTATGCAAACAGTTGTTTTACCACTCGGAATTTGGAATTCGAAAATAATGTCAAAATCTCAAAGTGAGCACTTACACTTCCTGCTAACATCACAGATCATTTGCCAGCCCTTCACCGAGTCGGCATCATAGCTCTGCAGCTTGACCACGCATTGGTAGGCGCGCGCCTTGAACTCGGGCTCCTCGTCGAAACGCTTCTTCGACTCCTGAAACAAATCCACGTAAAGAATAAAGCGATATAACAGCCGGTTTTTGAAACGTACGTGCACAACTGCACTCCCACATTAACAGATGTTATACAAATGAACATAATTGGAATAAAACATTGTGTAATATCAATATCAGGCACTAGTACAGAGGACAGTACATGTTTCAAAAACAGGAATATTACACTGACACCATGGTAATAAAAGCAACTCAGAGACACGTTAAAATTACAAGGGTCAGGGTCGTAATTTACCTATTAACACAGCAAAATTTATCTATTAACACTGCATGTACTGGGCTGGGCACAAAATACACTAACAAATTAAAATAAGACTTTTGACATTCTAAATATCATACTTGCAAGCGCAAGAGGGCGCAATCAATGATAAAACCACTACTGGCATACTGTAATGACTTATTTCTAGAGAAACTTCTCGCACAAGTCGAAGTCCACCAAAAAATCGAATGGAAATAACCGACCTTATAAAAAGCTTGCAAATCCGCAATTGGAGGGGTTTTCGACAAGTAATCTGGGAATTTGTCCTTCAAGTGTGCGATCAACATTCCGAATTGCGTGCCCCAGTCTCCAACGTGGTTGATGCGTAGAACCTGCAAGCAAGTAAAATAATAAATATTAAATAAATTTTAATAGTAGTTTAATTTTAATTGCTGATTAAAATACAATTAGGGTGTTCATACAATTACACAAAATTAACAAATCATCAATTAGCTAATGTGCACGTTAAGCAAAAAAAAACAAGAGCAATAAAATGCATCAAAACATACATCAAATCCCACAGCCTCGAACAATCGACAAATACTTTCTCCAATAATTGTAGACCTGAGATGTCCGACGTGCATCTCCTGAATTATTAGTTATCGTAAAGTAAACTAATTACATTAACCCAAGCCGCAAAACGTTGCAGCGGGCCTCATTTAAACCTCTCTCTCGGTGTCCCGGAACTAATTTAAACCTCTCGGTGGCCCGCGCCTCATTTAAACCTCCCGGTGGCCAATTTAATGCTCATCTTAGAACGTAGAAATAAACATCTCAGCAAATTAACGTGAAAAGGAACAGTCACTATTAATTTTGATGTTCACTCCCTTTAAAACAAAACTGAAACATCGAACATCAAAAAGTGTTCGGAAATGAAATCAGCCTAAATACGTACAATGTACACAGTGTCAAGAGTAATACAGTTATGGTACTAATAATAATAATAATAATAATAATGGTTTTAAAATAAAAGTACCTTGGCAATGTTGGGTGATGAAAAGTCGACGACTACCCGTTTTTTGTGTACTCGAGGCAGTTTGACACCCTAAAAATTTGGATGTGGAAAAAAAAATTACGCAGCACCGGCCGTACCACTGATGTATACTGATGTCGAACTCGAATACAGAAATCGAATAGAATATTATCCATAGCAAACAATTTTGTACACGTCAGTAAATAAACGTACAACAAATATTCAAATATAATCATGTTAGCTCAACGTTTAAGGTAATGTATTTCAACGACGACAAGCTATCTATAAACATTATATATAGCATGTTACATATATCAAAGTCTACAACAACATACAATAAGGTATCACATTATTAATAATAATACTACCAAATCAGTTAAATGTAGAATATAATTAACCGGCATCAACAAACAAAGCTCACCTCCGACGCAATCGCTCCCAATTGATCCTGTATGAACTTCTTATTCAAGAAAATGTTGATGAAGCCAGCGGGTGCAATGTCCATCTAAAAGCACAAGGATAAAGTTTACTCCAGGCTCCAGGCAGGGCATAAACCTAGCCGGTGAGCTTGAGCTTGCCCGCTCGCCGGCGGCCCAGCTTAGGCTATGGTTAACGCAGACATCGAATGAAAACCCGAAGATTTCACCATAAAATTCAAAGCAACGTGATGATAATAATTGGCTGAAGAACCCACTTTTTCAATTAGTGTACACTCGGGAACCTTCTTCTTAATTTCTTCCGCTACCGCAGCTGGGCGTTCCGGGGTTCCGGCGGCTTTCAACTTCTGCAAAGGTAGTTTAGATTATCATTATCTAGACATCTATACAATCACATGGCATATATAATACATATACATCTAGTCGGTAAGTCAGGGGGGGGGGGTGCCTGAAATTCTGGCTATTGATGGTATATTGCTGGTGTACAATAACGACTACTATAATCTAAAGGTTATACTATCAATGTATCAATCATTCATCAAAAAAAAACATAAAAGTATAGGCTTAGGAATCTACTCTACTCCAGCAAACAGTGACACGCCAAAGACCACATTCCAAAGGCAATGAACACACGGTATATACCTGTGAAACACCATGCTTCGAAACAAACAAAATTAGATCTCCCTTAAAAAAAACACAAAAATGATTAATTAGGGCAATTATGAAGGAAGAATACAGTCGAACTATTGCAAACTACATTGAACAGAGGAATTGTTTAACTTTACATAATCATATGGATAACAACAAAATAAGTAATAAAAACAAAGGATAACTAATAAAATCAACAACAAAAACCCACGTTGGCAATCGCCATGGCCGAATTACACTGGTAGTCTCCAAACTTGGGATTCTGACATTCTGTCAGCGCTACGTTACAGCTCATTGAGGGGTACGCCTGAAAGACCAATAATAAGACACCTTAACACTAATATTACAACCTTAAGACTAATATTAAGGCCTTAACAACTAGGAGTTAGCAATACTTTACGCTAAGCACGCAAAGTCCCCCTAAATATAAAATTAGACGTATGTGCCTGTGATAGTGTGATTCAAAACTCCCCATGTCTCCGTTCTCACGAACATAAATGCCTATTCACGTTTCTTGACAATGCATGAGTAGCAGCGTCTCTCATAATTGAAATTGAATAAGTTCCAGCTTCCAGCACATATAGAACGAAAAAAAATCAACAAAATCTAACCTGGTGTATCGCTTCTGTGAAAATATGCGATAGTCTCGCGAGCATACTACATCCGTAGTCCTCAACCTCAACGTAATCATACTTTTCGGTCAACTTCGGACATGCGCTTCCGCCACTAAAAATAAAACAGAAATGAATTTTCAAATTTAAGCGTTATGACACGTGGTTTGTGAAAGCTGTCTTGGACTCTATTAGATGCATTTATGTGCCACTCCATGATGGGCACAGAAATTTTCATAAAAAAAACATGAGAATTGCTGCTAGTTGCTGCTCAGGACTCAGGACACCTTTCAAAACCATCAACACACAACATTTTACAAATAATAAAAATCGTAATCCAGAAGATATAATGAAACGGACAGATGCCAGTCTGCCAGTTAAGACTTGTGTACATAAAAATACATTATTACGCTAATAAATTTATCAGCATATCACCAAAATTAAACAAAAATACCAAAATTCACAAGAATAATAAAATTCTTCACAAAAACGATGACTAGAAAGACAAAAATTAAGTTAATAAATAAAAAAACTCCCAATTAAACATGAAAGGATGAAAGGTTACGGTTATTCAAAAATACAAACATTCTAAAATGCACCCATGCTACCGTAGCTCAATACTCACGTCTTCTGCTCGGCCTTCTTGTCGTCTGCCTTCTCGCCCCTTTTCGCCTTCTTATCCGCGGGAGCACCGTTGCTCTTTCCGCTCTTCTTGTTGGCCTCCTCTTGAGCCGAGATGCTCTGAATGTACGGTAATAATCACGGGCAACGGAAAAGTAGAAATTAGTGCATACATAAAGACGCGAACGCCGCGACACACTATCATATTTGAAAGCACCACTTCTCATCCAAAAAAAAACATACTCAGTCCTCTGATTGTTCACGTAAGGTACTAAAGTTCCAAAAATTTAAAGGCAATAACAATTACCTTCTCCAGGATTCCCTTTCTATACTTGAGCTTCTCGTTCCTCGTGTATGATTCCTTCAGCTCGGGACAAGCATCCAGAAGATCCTCATTACTCAGATCATCAGAAGCCATAGCGGCCATTAGTCTCTCCAGACGAGCCAACTCAGCAGCCTGAAAGTTATATATTATCATCAGAAAGTTCACTAGAGATCCACATGATAGGCTGTAGGAGTGGGGAACTACAAACTAACTAAGCTCATATTCAGGGTATAAATTCCGTGCGTAAATGGAGGTGGTTTCTTTAGCTTAGTGATAGACCGTTTTAATAAAACACCATGTTTCGCTCAAATATATTAATTTCTAACTACAGCCAAGTCAAGTAAATTTAACATCCTAGATGACATCACAATTTGAGGCAAGTTACAACTCTTACCCAGCTATGCATATGCTACGTTGCTGTGATTATACAGGGTGGTCCAATAGTTTTAAACCCTGGCATTTCAACCGCCAAACCAATAATATTGACGCAGTGAACACGCGATTCGTTTTAATCAACGCGTTATAATGTTTTGCAGCATAAAACAAATAGAGTTTTCAAAATATCCCGCCTATTCCTTCACACAGTCCTCCAGATGCTTCTTAAACGAGCCCTCCGTGGAACGCAGGTATTTGGCGACACTTCAGCCCATAACTTCGGAACGACAGTACGGAGTGAGGTCAAATTTGTGTGAGACAAGGTGCAGGCCTTCCCCTCCAAGTGTGACCAGATGTGAAAGACGGAAGACTTCAGTTCGGACGAATACTGCTGATATTCCGCATGGCTGCAAATCCAGAAAACACTGGCACGAGAACGGCCCTACACGATCGTCGACTCATGAGATGATGCTGCGTCTTGTTTCAGGGTCAACTGTATCCCATTGCAATAATTACGGCTCCGTGGAAGTAAAGAGATCATCAACACGTTTTGTAGATACTGTTGACTGTGCATTTCGACGCAGTTAGTCACAAATACCCGTGAGGTCGTTTCCATCGACGTCACAGCCTCCCAGCTGACGATAGCGACCGGACGCACGACTCTTTTGTCTCCGTTGGCATCCTGTACCGATTTGCAAAGCACACGCAGATTTTGGTGGCTGTAGACCTGCTGGATCGTGAATAAAGCTCGTCTGAAAGAAGGATACCCGAGGCGCGTTCCTCACGACGAATTTTATCAAGCTGACATGATCGCTTTCCGACATCATTATTCAGCGAGCGGAAATGATATCAACATGGTACTCCGTAACGCCTTGGATAACAGTATAACGAACCTTGGTGGAAAATATCAGACCATTTCAATGAAAACTCGTGAAATTATTCGATTTCGAAAAAATTTCTTCCAGGGTTTAAAACTATTGGACCACCCTGTATGTTAACATCAAGTAATGACTCCGTAATATATGAGAAAACAAAAACTCCAAAACCAACCGCAAATTGATATCCAGCAGTCACTTGTTCCAGTTCCTGTTGTTCGCTAAGGGCAGGCGCCTGAAAAATTCTAGATACAGTACACAGCACTCTATTATAAGTACTAAAGAAATACTCTACATAAATAAATAATATACTGGTTACGCACATCACACATAAACGAATAACGTAAATTATACAAACTGAACAGTATACTCTACATCTACACGTAACAAACACATCAACCATTATACATTGAACATTGAACGAACTAAAATGTCTAACAAGTGTAAACTCAATACACCTTAACAAATAGAGTTCCAACGGGCACAGTTTACTACCACTTCAAATAATGAACAATAAACATAAAAGGAATGATCGGACAAAGAATAAAAACCACTCACTTGCCCTCCGTTTTCAGCAGGATTCTTGCCCATATTGTACCCAAGAGCGGTTGAGGTAATTCCTGAAAAAAAGTTTATTATTTTTTTCGTTATACTCATTCATACAAGCAGCGAAGAAAAAGAACGGCAGAGAAAGAAAATCGTAAAGCAATAATAATAAATTAGTCGGAAATACAGTTGTTGAATGCACAAATAAGAGAAATATGTCAAAAGCGCAAATAAATAACTGAAGGGTCTTCAAGGGCAAGTACAGAATGCTAATAAGAATAAGAGTCACCAAATGACAAAGCTAAAAGACTAAAAGAGATATTTAAAGCGAAATGCTAGCCTCTTTGGAAAATTTGCAATATGATAAGCAAATCCTATGTATCCTATGATAATTTTGTACGATTGCCGTGGGCGATCGTACAAAATTGGCATAGGATACATAGGATTCTGGATTTGTTTATCATATGCAAATTTTCCAAAGGGGCTAGCATTTCGCTTTAATCAAATGAATCTCACAAGGATCACCGCATACTACAAGTATGTATACAAAACAATTGAAAATGCTAATTAAACGAATAAAAGAAAACAAATCTTCACATCCATAAAATATCTAAATCTAAAGATAGGAGATTTGATCATATTTAATAGGATACGAGAAAAACCCGACAGAAAAGATCAACTGCAGATTTTGATATACATGAACAGAACAATTACAATACAGTGCTACAAATTAGTTGGAAAAGAATTCGCACATACCAAAAATTAGATTGTTCGTCACGGTAAGCTCTTTGGTACAGTCAAAACAGGTTCAATTTTGGTCTAATATCAACTTTTACCTTACCTTTAGGTTATTATGCAAAAGCAGAGATAGAGTGAATAGCAAGATTTTGAATTTGTGATACAACGATAAAACAAGAAAAAGCCTAAATGTCAAAAAGTGTGTCAATGACGTAAGAGAAAGTTTCCATAAGATCAAAAAGTCGCTTTGATGACGCAAAGGAAGAAAAAATTAAATCAAAATTTAAATCAAACGCTCAACATCGAGCAATTGCAAAATTCTTCAATACCGCTACAATACCATTATCGTCACTCCAACACTATTTTCTATTGATATGATGTACAAATCACTTAAAAGTTATGTACAGTCATCGAACTATTCGATAAACACAGTTTCAGTTTCAAGTTTCCTTCAAAGGGAATTTCATATGTCATGGTCAAGGTCATGCTTTTGAAATTATTAGCTAATCAATAATCTTAGTAAACCAGCTGCCGCTGCGTCAGCATACTACAAAACGGTGACAGTATCTCAGAGGTCGTGAAATAGAAAACAAGCCCGAAGAAGATTGAAATGGGTAGGGCCGGCAGGGCTTTTCTGAATACGGCAAGGAGGACCAGGGTGAAGCAGAGACCAATGAGAATGGCCACGTAACACGCAACTGTAGTGTTCCAATCGTAGTAGGACGAAGCCTTTCCCACCTGAAACAAAAGTCAAGCCTACATCAATGTACTATTTACCTTTTGTTGAGTTCATAATCACTTCCTATGAGAACTTAGTGACGAACATTAACCCGTCAAAGTAGTTACACTCGATTCAAAAATTGCCGACAAAAAAAAACAATAAACATCACCTTGCGATTATGCGATTTACGCTGAAAAGAAAAGCACAAAAACACGAAAGGGCAACACATTAGTTCGGTATAAAACAAGAATACCAGCTTCAGCAAAACCCAAACACCGAAAAAGAAATCCAACTCACTAGTACAGAGTAGAATATAAAATCTCCCAATCCAAGCTTGATCCCTCTCTCCTCGCCCTCGGCGCGTACTAGATTAGGGTTCTGTCGGGACGTTCCTTGATCCCTACTGCTTCCACCACCGTTTGCTTGTGATCTTAATGTCACAATTGAAGTTTTAAAGCGGTACGGTACGTGGTTTGTAAAGACAGAAGCGATTTCCCTCTATTATATACAAACACAAGGAAATTCAGTTCCCCAATATACACTGCTTCACAAACCGCTTTACACAAATATTGAGCCAGAAACCAAAGGACACACCTCACAGAAAACACAGATAACTATCAAAAAATTTTCGAACAATACAAATACACTTACACTGTGTCCGTGTCATCCTAGCCACAAACTCGCTACAACCGCTTACAATAATCAATACAACAATATTTCTATTCTAGGGATATCAAACAAAGACAAAGCTAAAAGCTTTCTCCCTAAAAGGCAACCCAAAAAAACTACAAATAAGATAAGAACCCCTTGACAACCTGTCATTATTCCTCGTGCTGCTGAGTGTCTGTGCCGCTTGTGCATGTCTGGAAGAGCTTGCGGTACCCTCGGATGTCTCCGGCTCCGCTCTAGATCTCTTTGCGTCTCGCTTCGGCGCCACTCGCTTCACCTTCTTACCGTCACTGGAAGGTACGAGGCCGGTTGTGCTTTGTGGAGTGCCTTCCTGAAAAATAAAATAAAACGTGAACAATGTAATCAAAGTACCAATAGTTCCTTATTAAGTTACATGTACGTTTCTTTCTCTACATCATACATCTTACTATTTGATGCTCACCTCGGTGTTATTTAATAAATAAATAAAACCCAACACACACACGACCGGACACAGAATCGATAAGCGCATTGAATTTACAACTTGTACCAAGGTTCGGCTGCACCACCACAATTAGGGGTTGAGGGGGGATCAGCCAACAAACCGTGAAATGTGAGACAATAAAAACCAGAAGAGACACACCGGCGATTATTCAACTGTGCAAATTCGCAAGTAAAAATAAGAACCAAGAATCAGAGAAAGGATCAGAGAAAGGACAAACTGACGAAAAACACGACATGCTGTGCCTGTGCTGGTAAAACTTGTAAATCAAAAATTAACAAATGCTCACCACAGACTCAACCACTGGTTCCTCTGAATCTCGTCTCCGTTCCACCAAACCTTCCTCCGCTTCCGCTTCCGGTTCCAAAAGTGTCAACAGTGTGTACGGGTACAAAACCCCACTCGAGTAGATCAGTGCGGGGAAGATGGGCTCGTTTCGTTCCTGGGCTGTTTCGACCAAGATTCGTAGCGGGCCCTTTGGTGCGAGCACCGCGACCAAATCCCAAATCTGGAATGGAAATTGGATAATTTGAAAAAATCAGTAAACGAAGACGAAGAATGGAACACATAATATTTTTTGCAATCCTACTTTGCAATTTTGCGGTATTGCTTGAGTACAAAACGTCCCCCTTTCAGATGTCACGTGTAAGCCATGCACCATGCATGTAAGCCATGCACTTGCTGTTAAACTCAGAATTAGCGCTTCGTTTCCAGTGTAAAACCAGGACAGTTTTCCTTCTGACACAAACCAATATCCAAAGCTCACTAACACTGTCAAAGTCTCTATATCATAAAACAATACCCACCGAAATAACAGCCAACACCGCCCAAACTGTCCAATCCGGCAAGTACTTGAGGAAGGTCAGAGCCATAAGGGCCGACACCGAGATCAAATAAGCCTGTTGTAGTATGAGGGGGCCCTTCCAGTGGATGCACATCATACCTGTAAAGTAGGGAAGCGAAATTGTATCACGTCGTCTATACCATTTTTACGGTTTCGGAATTTCGGATATTTTCCGGTTTCGGAATTTCGGTTTCGGATATTAGACCAAACGATAGTCTATCTAGCTGTGTGTATGAAACGAAATAATATTGAATCACACAACACTATAAAAAATATAAAATGACATAGGTGACTCTAGGCCCGCAGGCATGCATTTAAGCAAATATGCCCTAGGGCGTGCCCTTCAATTGTAGTAGTCCGGGATAAGGCCACAAACGGGGAAAATGTCGGTCCGAACCTGGGGCGTGCCCTTTACATGGCACTTTGCCGTAGTCTTGCATTTTGTAAAGCGCGCGAAAGTTGGGATTTAAATTTTTGTGAAGCAGCTGCCGTAATATTTAGCAACCAGCAGAGACGACCATACGCGGTATGGCCGAGTGGTCTAAGGCGCTAGTTTGCAGTACGTGCTTAGCTAATGTCGCAAGTTCGATTCCTGTCCGGTGCATTTGTCTTGCGAAGTGCTAGGTACTTATGTATGTTGTGTTTCCGTGTGTAAGTTCGTGGTTGGTTAGCTAAAACGGTGTATTTTCTTTTTCTGCCTGTTTCAAAACGGCCCGTTTGTGGCCCTCTCACAAAAGCCTCAGGGCGTACCCAGGGCGCCCTCTAAGGCCGGTAACGGGCCAGCCCCGTTCCACAGAAAAGGGCACGCCTTCGGGCCTAGAGTCACCTGAGGACATTTAAAACACTACATACCCAACACTCCAAAATTGACGATTCCAAACATGACAGTCGGCAATGACAATGCCACGTTCAACGTTTTCATCACCTAGAAAGAAACATGTTTAAATGGTATAACACCCGAGTATGCTGGGCATTAGGGCACTGCATACATACAATTTTAACACGTTGCGGAGGATCCGGATACATAACACATAAAAAAAATCACACATAACACATAAAACAACGCTAGTACAGTATGTGTTTCCGTTTCATATTCCACCTATATACATTTCATAAAGTTCCGCTTGTTCAATCTTCGGCTACATGTGGACGTGGACATACAAGTTGGAAGACCCCTGACCCTCACCCCATTCCCCATATCAAACTTTAAAAAAGCTACCTGCACAACATAAAGAGTAGTAAACATTGAAAGCAGAAGGATACTGCTCAGAATTAGCCAACCGTGGATAACCATGTAGAACCTAAAGAAAAAACTAACAATAAGACGAAACACCACATTTTAATTAATTAAACACCTAAGAGGATATTGTTCCGTTCCTGATGATGGTCTAAGACCGACAAAAAATAACTGTGATTATGATTAAAACAAATTGCTGGTTCGTTTGGAAAAAAAGACGACCATGGAATGCCGTTTTCTTCCGCTACTTCCGCATTATTTAATTTATATTTCCTACTAAATTAGTGAATTATTATTTCAAACTTTTTGACGTTCTGCACATTGTCAAAGAGTCAAGTTCTCGGTCTTCACCTGTGCAATAATAAGAATTCTTACTTATATTTGTAGAGTAGAATAAGTAACGACGTCATAATAATGATAAAGACGAGTAGAATTGCAGCGTTTCCTATCGACATAAGGACCTAAATAGTACACAGTTAAAAAAATAGACAAAAGTGGTAGGGCGGACAAATCGTTAATCCTTACCGCAAAGATAACACTAACTGAAAACTGAAACGTGAAACCAACTACAACGGTACCGAGCAACACGGTATACGGCCCCGATAATGTCAAGTTAACGCCAACGAGTTGAAGCGTTGAAGCGCATAACATATACAGTCCATGAAACATAACACTTTGGCAATGAAAATACATTTTCTCGTCACTCACATAGATTCCAAGTATCCAACGGCCGACACAAATAAGAAGTGCATAATATTACTATCACTATCACTATTAATATTATTATTATTATTATTATTATTACTATTATTATTAAACTCAAACCTTCTCTCCTGCATTGTCCGTGTCCTTAACAAACGGCGTGTACACCAAATGTTGACCTCCGCTGTCCGAATAGAACTGTATTGTATTGATAGTGACCACAACCAGCATCATACACAACGAGACGGGCACAAATAGGTGGATCACGTGCTCAGCACCGTATTTTAGCTCCAATTCGCCTGAATAACATTTAGTCAATGCACCAAAAATTATACTCCCCGATTTCCCCGCGCCGGGGAAATAGTCCTTGGACACAGAAAATAGCATTCTAAATTTCTGACGTGAGGGCCGCATAGATTGGTGAATATGTGCTCAGGAGGGATCAAGAAGTGGTGGATATTGTTTTCGGTAGTCCGGAATTAGTGGAAGGGTACGCCAAAAATTCGTGGAAAAAAATGGGTAAAATTTGGTGGAAGGGTGTCTAAACCACGCCACTTTTCTAGCAAATTATAGGAAAATTCGTGGAAAAGTGCAAAAATTATGGAAGGGTTGACCTCTATAGGGACATAAAAATGTCCAAGTTTGGTGGGAGGGTACGAAAATTTTCACCACTTCTTGACCCAGGGAGGGACACAACGAAAAACTCTTTATCTACACCACCGTGACCCTCACGTAATCAATAAAAAAAACTAAGCAAATATGCTTACGTAACTACGACAACTGATGAGAAACTCCAACTCGACCCAGCAGCACATCGATTCAATGTAATGTAATTGAAAATAACTTAAAATAACTACTGACCACTTTCCTCGGAAGCTGAATCTTGTCCAGACGGTTGTGAAGGCACAACTTCCGACACGACCGCGTTAGAACTGCCATCTGCACGGGCGGTTACCTAAATTCAAGACCATACGCTGTATTTATATACCTAGCACTTCTGTCCCCCTTTTCATCACGTGGTACATAATCTCGGAGATGTTCGAACACATCCCCCTTTTCATGTGAGAACGCCGCGAAATTGCGAAATGCTAGCTCTGCTATCTTTCCTTCATTGTTTACATCACAGTATATAGGACGGAAAAATAAAGGTATCCATATAAATTACGCTAGCCACCACGACTTTCTCGGACTTTGTTCCGTTTTTAAAGCAATTTAATATCTTCAAACCTGTTTAGCACTCTTCTGTCGGACCCTAGAATTCGTTGACCCATATGTACTCGGGCCCGCGCTGGAGCCAACAGCGGCGTCCGCCATATTTGAACCTAAAATATTACAGTATTCAGTATAAACTCAATACAAAAAAAGCCAAATACGGGCAGGATAAAGAAACTGATGAAAAAATGGTATCGGAATCAGCAATTATACAATGAATAAGTCAACAGATATTACACCGTGATAACGGCCAGGTTTCAGGTCAGGATTTCATGAGCACAATTCAAGTTTTTCATTTACGTCTTCACGAATCACCAACAACAAAGCACAACAATATTGAGAGATGAGGAAACAACAATCAACAATAATCAACAAATTGAAGAACTGTGCATATCAAGTTTGACAAGTCGTTCAACACTAATAAAGATAATAAGTCCACTACACCATGGTTAAATAACAGGAAGAGGAAGTCAGATAAAGGTAAGGAAAACATTTCACAACAGTTAAGGTTAACTGCCGCATGTAAGGGCTCAATTGCTCAATGTACTTAAAAGGAAACGCAACCGGTATAGTATATACTTAAGTTTCAAATTGCAAAATGTATGTGGGAGAGATCTTTAGAATTCACTCTTCTTCAAGAGCAGGTAAATGTTGTGGTCGAGCTCAAATTCCTGGAGGTTGAATGCGTCACCTCGCAATCGCATGAGCAAACCTAAATAAACAAAGTGGTTAAAGCCAAATACCGGCCAGTTTTTGAAACGCATCGTGGACACCTGAAATCTTACGTATTTATGCTAATTTTAATTTGCCCAAATTTAGCTCGATTTTTTATCCTAACTTATATTCATTTGCATATGCTGCATAAGAATGCTCATCTACTCGATGTGTTTCAAAAACCGGCCGGTATTTCGCTTTAAAAAGTCCCGTGCTACAGATCGAGTCGATCGAGACGTCTCTGTAAATTGAGAAATTGGAAAAGCCACCCAATAAAATTGCAACATCCCCAGGGTATGGATAGATGTGCCCCATTGCCCCCATTTCTCTGAAAGGTACAACTTACATGAACCGCGCATGTCAATTACAGGAATTTAAAATTAACTCGCCTCCAAAAGAAGCATATACATCGAGTTGCATTGACTCTTTCTCTCCAGTCCCCTCTCCGCCCTCAATTCTGTAGATCTTTCCGTACATAATGTATTCAAATTGGGCAGTGCGTGGATAATCCGTCTAAACATTTATCACAATAATGTCAGGGAGGGCATACATGGAGGTTGTTGTTTATTGTTAGCATAAGTGGTTCGGTTCGAACATTTTGTAAGGGGTATAACAAACAAACAGCTACACGACTTCGCTCAAGAGAAAATTTGCAATAGCCGCTAAAACAGTCAATAAGTGAAGTTAATTTATTTTGTAGCGTAAAAGATCTTTTTATTTATTTCAGCCTTTAAACGTACAGTTTGATCGTATGTTCCCTCGTCCACTACACCGTCGTCTCGCAGTGTGGTTGCCAACATTAGGCGGAATTTGTCATTAAGATCGATTGGATAAAGTTGAGAGTTGATGTCCAGAATCAGCTGCATGCTGAAAAGGCGAGCATACACCATAGGCAACTATAAAATATAGCACAATTTTGTAGCGTAAAAGATCTTTTTATTTATTTCAGCCTTTAAACGTACAGTTTGATCGTATGTTCCCCAGCCTATAGCCATTTACCTACGAACCTTTTCCGTATTTTTGTGTTGTCCAGTATTTCGCTTTACGTTTTTTTTTGTATGTATTTGTTCACGCTGTATTACTTCGCTTTTGTTCTTTTCAGAATAAAGTATTCAATATATATATATATATATATATATATATATATATATATATATATATACAATGAAGGTAAAAATCACAATTAACTCACTTGAAATTTTCAGAATCACAGAAAAGACGACTACATCTATCAAACTTCTTTCCATCCGGATCGACGTTTTTCACTTTAAACATGTCGTCAATCAGGATTCCGGACATAGTGGAACCTGAAACAAAGTTTCGTAATCATTTGTTTGGCAAACTTTATCAAGCACGGCAAGCATACAGGAGTAAAGCATGCGGACGCATGGTTGAGAGGAACTTTATGATAATTAAACGGAAATGTAAAAAAAATGACGCAAGCAAGGCTCTAAAAAAATGACTTTATGGGCGCGAAATGCATGCGAACAACACCAAAATCTTTAATAAACCTGTGTCTCCAACAACGCCACACTATTTCTGCTACAGTACACAATGCGCTTCGAAACTTTTTATTTATTGTAGCGCGCTAACGTTGCATAAAAATGCGCAACTTTTTTTCAAAATTCCCCTAGATGTCAGCCACATCTGCTTCTCGCCCACACTCTCGCTGAATACGGTAGTAGAGTTGGTAGAGGAGGGGCCTTAGAGGTGGGCGGGGCAGGCACAATTGACCAACCTATGCGTTCATTACTATTATTTTTTTGGGCGGTGAAATTTTAGCCCTACATACATAATATTTAAGAAATTAGGTAATTGTAATGTCATAAATTGTTCTAAGGCTCCACAATTTTTCTTAAGTAAAGACACGAAATTAAAGGCATTCGGCGACGCTAATGGGTCTCGATGTATGGCAAAACAGCGCATTTTGCTTCCAAGTATCAAATGTGCATCTCGTATACGAGTTTGCATACACCTTTGAAAGTTAGAAAATCAACCATTGATAATACTAGACGAGGCGAAAATGCACAGTTTATGTACTCTCGAAAAAAACAGTCCTCTCGCTACCTGCCGCGGGACCATTATTTGGCGGTCTGTAGTTGTCCTCGTGTAGTGCCAATCTACGGTAATTAAAGCCATACTTGGAAGCAATTTTTGTCATACATCGAGACCCCATAAAACAGTGGAAGAACCATGCCCTGACCAACGCTAGGCATGCAAACTACAAAAAGTGTACATAAGAAAACATTTTTTTTTCAAATGTTAACTACCTTGGGGAAGTAGGAAGGCACCTGTAAAGCGAGGTGGATGTGTACTATTTTTTGAAGAGGCGACACCATATTGCAATATCAAATGCGCTCAGCCGTTATTATGCAAATCTCCATTGATCGGATGCCTTGTATTTATTCCATTGACGTATTATGCATGTACAGCTTTAAAAAACGTTGTTTTATGCTTTAAAAACATGAACCTTTATTCTTTATTCGAGGTAGTTTCTAATATAGTTTCAAAGTTTGCTAATGACATGTTCTGCAGAGGTTCTGAGCATTCTGCGATGCTAAAGTATATTGCGTAGATGCACCGACATTTTGAAATTAAGCTAACAGCTACATTCAGGAAACAACTAATTTTATTTAAATATTTCCATTGGTTCCCATGACACTTCAAAACAGTCTACTCGAGACGCAGCTGACTGAACGAACACCACATAATACGTTCCCAAAATTATGCCATACCGTTGAACAGAGACACGACTTCTGTAACGCATTTCCCGGTGCAGTATATGTATATGAAGTGTACTCAGAAAACCTCTGCTAAATGTACGCTTTTCTGCGTGATCGTTACAAAAGGTCGGTTTTTACGGTACATATTATGATGCCTGTGGCTGAGACGACTTTTCCGCCCGATACTGAAGGTTCAAAACACTCAAGAAAAAGCATACTTATATATGAAACGGCTGCAATGTAGATTTCAAATATCAAGCAGAGTTGCTAAAAGTTACAGGAAATTAAAAAATTGCCGAAACAACAAAAAAAAATCGTCATTCGTTTCGATGAAACTTGTCACGAATTTTACACCAAATGGACAGCACCACGAAAAAATTGAACCGTCACCAAATGTCACCGATTTCCTATATGTACGATCTAACGCTTGAAACGTAGGCAAGAAATGGCCGACCTTTTTTTGGTTTGCCCATCACTGAGCTCCGACACTCCTTTTATACTCCTTACTTCTAAATTGCTCGACGGAACTTCGTTGTGGTCATCAAAATCCTACAACTTCAAACAAACTCTTCTCCTTTACATAATAAGAT
This sequence comes from Pelodera strongyloides, assembly GCA_036852015.1. NCBI lineage: Eukaryota > Metazoa > Nematoda > Chromadorea > Rhabditida > Rhabditidae > Pelodera > Pelodera strongyloides. The sequence goes on along the minus strand of JAANDG010000449.1, from coordinate 91,687 downwards.
TCGGTGTAAGACCACCACTGGCCACGGTACAACGGCAATCCAAGAATCCAGTTAGCCGCTATGCACATCCATATTGTATACAAATATGGGGTGGACGCACATAAAATAGCTAGGGTGCCAAAGTTTGCCGAGTTGAGATGCTTTGCAAAACAATGTGTTGGTGTAGAAATCCACCGAGCCGCCTTCCTCATCTGGTGTTAGCATAAGCGATGCAAAAGCGTCATATTGGAAAAATTATGTGAAAGTTAATGCAAACTTTATAAGGGACTTTTTGGCCGCCTTATTTCACCGTGTTTGCCGTTTTGGTGACTTTGCGGCGCGCATTTTATGTCCCGCAATGGTGCGGAGCGCAACTCATCGGTTCTCAGAATACACTACCGCCCAAAGACGGTGGGCTTGATTCCCGCTCGTCCAATACCCCAATTTTTCGATCACATTAGAAATAATTGAAAAAAAAAACATACGCATACCATCGAAACGAGGATTCTTACCGAGAGTATGCGAATTTTGCAAAAGTGCAAAGTTTCGCAAACCAAAATCAATAATTATGTACATGTAGATATGTATAGAACTAAATATAAAAGGAACAGTCAAAATTGAACATGGGTGCGTCGAATCATCAAAATTTGCATAAAAAATAGTTGGTCACCTAATGAATTCAAGGAAAAATAACTTAGTGATGTTTTTCAGGAAGCCTATAGGGCTTCCGGCGTGCGTGGTTTACTGGTTTACATGGTCAAAATATTGGCAAGGCCTGTTGAATTCCGCGTAGACCATTTAAAATTGAATCGATGACGTTAATTGACCAAAACTATACATTACACTTGCTGGTCACATCTTGCCAATCAAGTAAAAATAATTTTGTGATGATTTTACAGAGAAACTAGAGTGAAAACTGGAAATTGGCACGTTCTATGTGGTCAAAATGTTTGGAAGAACCTGTAAGAAGCCGCGTCGATTTTTTAAAATTCGCTTCAGTGACGTTATAGCGAATTAGCGGTCGGTCTCAACAAAAAAATACAAAAAGAGGAGGAGTAAACAACCGTGCGTTGACCACCGTTTTCAAAACACCGTTTTACTAGCCGAATTCAAAATATTTTGTCAACATTTCGTCATTTGGATGCTGCGGTATGCGTGATCATTTGAAAAGGCCATCCCTCGATTTTTCCAGGGCCGTGCTAGTATTAAAATCGGCAAATCGCCTGAACCGAATTTTCCCATACAAAATCGCAAAATATGGTTGTTTGAGAACATTTTTGTGCAAGATGCCCTTATTTGTTTGTGTTTTTATGTTTATTTTCGTTTATAACTTTTTTCAAACTATTTTTGGTGAAAAAACCCCAAACCGGGTGGTATTTCGCTTTATATGACCGAAATTATACATCAAAGTTCACCGGTCAATTCACAAATCAAGGAAAAATAACTTTGCGGTGCTTTTTCAGAAAATCTAGAAGGAATTCTGATACGTTCTACGTGGTCAAATGTTCGCAAGACCTGTAGAAATCCGCGTAGACTTTTGAAAATTTGATTCACTGACGTTAGATGACCGAAATTATACATCAAACTTCACAGGCCATATTTACAACTGAAGGAAAAATAACTTTGCGGTGCTTTTTCAGAAAATCTAGAAGGAATTCAGGTACGTTTGATATGGTCAAAATGTTCGCAAGACCTGTAAGATTCCGCGTAGACTTTTGAAAATCCGATTGATTTCGATACAAATTCATAAATAAACTTCAAAGTTTGCGTTTTTTTCCAGAAAAATAATTGTCCTGAAAATACGTCTACTTCGTCATTAGGAGTTTCGCGTAGGTCTTCCTTAGGGCGCATTCGAGTTGGGCAAAATGCGAAATAATCAGTTCGAGTTCACTGTTAGGCAGTGTTAGCGCGCTGCGAAATAGCACTCTCATGTGAGAGACGCAGGGCCTTGAAAACATTTTTTTCCTGGGCCCTCTTATTTGTCAATACTCTCTCACCCTATCAACTCGAACAGAATATTTCGCGAAATTTATGCATTTTGCCCAACTCGAATGCGCCCTAAGGCCTCGGTTTTACTTCACTCTACCAACTGTGCGGCAAAGCCGTTCAACGTGTTGATGCTATTTTTCGATTCTAATAATTTAGCTAGCTATCTTTTTGTTCTGTTTTCTATTTTTTGTAGACGTTATAAGTTTTCAGAAAGTGTTGTTCACCGTTTGTCTAAGAGCTGCCAGCACTCAGATGCGCCAAGTTCTTTTCGTAGCGGAAAAGAACGACGTTGCAAAAGGAGTTGCTGGGATTCTGTCAAATGGTAAGGTTAAAATGCATTTTGTTTTGTGCGCCATCCGCGCTGCTTTTTTTTAAACGAAAAATGATCTTGTTTCTTCATTTCTTCCACGTGAGTCACTTTCAGGGCGTCTCAATCGTCGTGATGGTCGTTCACGTTACAATAAGATCTACCAATTCGAATATGACTTTCAAGGACAGCGAAGTATCGTAAGTATCAAAATCCATCCTTTTACAACAATCATGGGGAAGACTACATTTGTTGTGTTAACTTGCCTTCTAATATAGGTGTAATTTAGGTTTATCCCCATGGTGACATTTATCGCCTGATTTGTTTGATCCTTCTGCCATTACACGGCACTCAGTGGATATTTCCTAGATTGCCGTCACCTCTGTTAGCGGCCACTTGATGAATTTGGAGTTTGGTCCCGATATGAAACGGTGGGAAGAAGTTACAACAGGGAATCTCTTCGACGCCCCCGTTTATCTCACGTGCCCTGACAATATGAAAGATATTGAAAGAACTCTAACGTATGTTTATTTCATTATATATTTTATGTTCGTATTCGCCTAATTGTTACCCCTTGACACATATTTAGCAATCACTACTTATTCTGAGTTCCTCAGAAGATGGATATAATCATATAATGTTTGGTTTATGCTGCAGGACCCCTTGAAATGCTGAAAAGAAACGCCTTCGGCGGTTCGGGGTCCCTGAAGGACAGTCAGCTTTAACACTTAAAAAAGATATATATGATCTTTAGTGAGGAGGCTCGCAAGTCATCCGTTCTGGTCATTTGGACTGACTGTGATAGAGAAGGTGAAAACATTGGTCATGAAATCTTCACAGTCTGTTCGAAAAGCAACCCGAGACTTGATGTTTATCGTGCCAGGTATTTGTTGCGGCATTTCAACAAAATTACTATTTTTAATATTTTTATACTCATTAAAAGAGCGCAACGCCGTGAGAGACGATGAAAAGAGAAATCAACGTAGATGAAGTAGATACTTGGAAATGATTCCCACCAGCAGTATATAAACGCGTAGATCTACAAGAGTTAATGAAGAAAACTCTGTCGAACGTGCCCGTTGCCGTGTTCAACCCCGAGGAAATTGAACTTGCATCCTATTTGTCTATTTTGTGCCTCATTGGAATGGAAAGTCCATATACGTGTTCTGGTGTTGTTTCTATTCTCTGAAAGTCGGTCTAATCAGTTGTATATGTACTGAAAGCCAAGAGAAAAGTGTGACCCATATATGAATATGTGACCCCGTTTCGACCCCTGTCGTATACAAGGACTTTTACCATGGCGGGGTCTCGTCAGTACGACGGCCATGGCTTCAGAGATAAAAAGAATAGTGAGAAGTCGTGATGATAACTGATAACAACATTCTCAGACAACCGGTTTGTTTATCCTCACTTTCATTTAATTAAAACCGTATTTTCAGGTTTTCGGAGATCACACAACGCGCTATTGTAAATGCCGTACGAAACTTGACGCGGATAGATCAACGCACGGCGGATGCGGTTTACTGTAGGACTGAGTTGGATCTGAGAATTGGTGGGTTGCACATGTAATACTTTGTTTGAATATACGGTAACAAGTGGACAGCTATCCACTCGGAATCTACTCCGAACTTCGGGCGCGCAGCTGCCAAGAGTTTTGCAGTGCGCCGGAAAAGATTGCAAATTTGCATTGAAAAATCTCTATATACAGAGAAATAAGCCCCGCCGTCTTTCTTTTCTGCGTCCTCGCCTTTTCCATGTCAAAATGCCATGTTTTGCCCTGCGGACGCGGCTAATGAAGTATCGGTATCGCGCTGCGCGCCTGAGAACGTAGTAGGGAGGTTACCTTGTTTTGTTTCCCCAAACATACTTTCCATGCATTCGCTGTTTTAAAGTTTAAGTGGGAGTGGGGCAGCTTGCAATAAACCAATGTGAGGAAGAGAACTATATTTGAGCATGTTAATGATATTCAGAGCTCAGAGCTTATGCAAAAGTTTGTAAACCTCCCTGACCCAACAAACTTACTTACAGATCAGAAATAATTATCTTTGCTATGAGATTATAGTATTTGAATGTTTAGGCGCTGCCTTCACCCGACTCCAAACGCTACATTTAAGGAAACGATTTTCGGATGTGTTCAACGCTGATGGGACTAAGGTGCTTTTAACGTAATTGTAGCCGTCTCAACGGGGGATACACAGCAACATTGGGGAGCGGAATTTTTTATATGTCCACCTTGTTTTTTAGAACCCTATAACCCTAAGTGGAATCTATTTTCAGGTGGTTTCCTATGGAAGCTGTCAATTTCCGACTCTTGGTTTCGTTGTCGAGCGATACAAAGCAATTGAAAACTTTATCGAAGAACCGTTCTGGAAACTTGTGGTTGAACACTCGAGGAATGGACAAAAGGTAACAGGACTGTTAAAGCGAAATACCGGCCGGTTTTTGAAACGCATCGTGGACAGCAGCATTCTTATGTATTATGCGAAGTGAGGCATAATTGGGGTCTATTTTTTATGCTAAATTGTGCTCATTTGCGTATGACGCATGAGAATGTTGGTGTACTCGATGCGTTTCAAAAACCGGCCGGTGTTTCGCTTGAAGGGCACGGTAAGTAATATATTAAAGCGAAATGCCAGCTCCTTTGGAAAATTTGCATATGATAAGCAAATCCTATGTATCCTATGCTAATTTTGCGCGATAGCCGTGGACGATCGCGCAAAATTAGCATAGGATACATAGGATTTGCTTATCATATGCAAATTTTCCAAAGGAGCTGGCATTTCGCTTTAAAGCAAAAGACTAAAGCAAAGGGACACTACTATGATCAAACTCGTACGCTGGGACTTGGTATCAGTATCAGTGACTGGTTGTTCTTCAACTTCAAACAGCACATTGTTAGTCTCTCCTTGTATTTCAGGCTGAGTTTGCTTGGGAACGCCAGCGACTCTTCGATCGAAATATCGTCAACGTAAGTTGTTGCAAAAGTTTGCTTGTCATAATCTGAGATAGTTACTTACTGTAAGCCAACCAAGTTATCGAGCATATCACCGATGCTACTATTTTATGGGGTTTCCAAGTATGGTGAAAATTTACAGTATTTTGGCACTACACGCGAATTTTTTTTTTAATTGGTCATATTATATATGCAGGTTTCGTGCGGAAATACGGTAATATTGACACATTGACAGAATCACACCGATTGTTTTTGAGATACTTGGAAACCCCATTACATAAATTTGCTTGGATGACATATGTTCGAATACTTTACGGTTCTCAGAAATTTCTTTACTTTACTTAGACAAGAGGAACAAGTTCAATCATAAATCTTTATTGAAGCTAAATACCGGTCGGTTTTTGAAAGACATCGTGGACAACTGAATTCTTACGTATTTATGCTAATTTACTCGAATTTGGGTCGATTTTTTATTATAATTTATGTCCATTTGCATAAGAATGCTGGTGAAATCGATGTTTCAAAATCCGGCCGGTAGTTCGCTTTAATATATTAGAGCCTGTGGCCTGTGTATCCAAAATATGATTGTTGAATATGAGTTATGACTATGACTATGAAATGTGATTGAGATATTTACTTTGTTGGCTTCTATCAGATTCTCTATGATGAATGTGTTGAAGCGGCCGAGTCGGTGATTGAGAGCGTTACAAGAAAACCAAAGTCAAAATATCGACCGTATGCCCTGGATACTGTAAGTTATTATAATTAATGTTATGAGTACTGTATAATGCTTTCTGCTTTGAAGGTTTGCCAGCAGCGACTGTAGCTGTAGTTTGTGAATAATATTGTTCCTGTAGATAATTTTGCTGGACTTGACATTTAGTGAGTATCGACGTATCGATGTAAAATGTGATTTTTTTGGGAGGCGAGTAGGAAGCGGAATGTCCTTAGAAACATTCTGTAAATCTGTAACAATCATGAAACATTTGTACTTGAAGCATCCTGATCGTATCCTGTGGGACTATGGAAACTCCGAGAGGAGCATTGTTATTATTTTTTTTAAATTTACGCTTCAAGGGCGCGCACCTTTATTCAAGGGTGAAAGTACAGATTCGGTGTTTGCTTATGACATGTTCCGCAGAGGTTCTGAGCAGTATGCGACGAGTTCCAGATGACAAATTGCTCGACGTCTTCGGGCTAGGGCCAGGAGGGATCGCCCATTATTCCCTCGCCTGGTGGTGCTTTCACAATTACTTTCTTTCAGGTTGAACTGGAAAAGCTGGCGGTACGTAAATTGCGAATGAGTGCCAAACAAGCAATGACGATTGCTGAAAAGCTCTACACTCAGGGATACATTTCATATCCGAGGTTGGTGTACTGTAATAAATTTTTTTAAGCATTTCCTTGACTTGTTTACTACTACCATGCTTTTCGTGTTTGTGAATTTCTGTGTTTTAAGTTATTTTTTATTTAGCTATAACTGAGTTTCTTCTTTTAGATCAATGTTGTTCGTATGTTACTATTATGACTAGGATTCATAGCTACGGTAGCGGCCCTATTTCACTAATACTCTCTGTGTTACAGTTATGATTATATTACAGTAGCGCTATTTTTCACTCACAGTTCTTCGTCTTTTAGCGGTATGTCTACGGTAGCCCCAGTTTTTTAAACTACGGTAGCGCGGTCCCATTTCCCATTTTATAAGAGCTATGCTATGTGGTATATGTTAAAGTTTTTCGCTTTCAGAACAGAAACCAACAAATTCCCCGCCGAAATTGATTGCACGCGGTTGGCGGAACTTCAGGTTGGGTTTGATCTTCTTTTTTTTTATCTTCCTGTTTGGTGTATCTTAATTTCTATGGTACGCGGTTAGCCACGTAAGTCCATTGTATCTTTGATGATGCTGCCCAGTGTGCTTGCTAATTATTTGGTTTACAAGTCTGTGTAAACCAAATTGTGTTCCTATTAATTGCTTTTGAAATGCTTCCTTCCTTAGAAGGCGTTAAACTTTCAAGCGAGTGGTTGCGGGTTCTAGTCCATTGTCCCGAGGAAATTTTTTTTTATCTTTTTAGCAATTTAGCTTTTGCATTCCCGTTCCCACAGTTGCACCACGAGTTCAACAAATATACAACATACATTAATTTTTCCATTTATATAATTTGCATTTCCAGACGGAAAGCGGCGACTGGGGTCAGTTTGCCACATCGGTGGTGCAAGCGGGCGCGCACCCAAGAAATGGCCAAAAGAGTGACGAGGCACATCCGCCCATTCACCCGCTGAAGTTTTCGTCGAGGTTTGGTTTAGATTTAGGTTTAGGTTTAGCATTATTACTTGTTTGTTGAAACCATAGCATAAACTCGTTGACGAACTGACCGACGAAACCACCATCCGAATTAGCTTTTTGCATAAATTTGGATGGTGGTTTTGAGCTTTTAGCCATACCACCGTCGCGATTAGAATATGAGGAAGGTGAAAATCAGAAAATCAGTTGTGGGAATCGCGATGTATATTTGGATGGTGGTGTTGTGCTTTGCCGACCAGTTGTATGCCCTGTTTGAAACGCTATAGCTGACGGTATATCGGTGCTGCGGTGTTGAAGTTGACAGTTCAAGTATACAATGTTCAATACCGAATACCGATGCCGGGGCCTAAAGCCGCACATGAGCAACATCCAAATCGAAGCAGTATCGGTTAATGACTACACTAGAGCCGAGCTCGATGCAATACGGGTTTATATATATTTGAGTGTAAATGGTGAGTTCCCTCCTTAAAGCGAAATACCGGCCGGTTTTTGAAACTCATCGTGGGCAACTGAATTCTTACGTATTTATGCTAATTTACTCGAATTTTTATTCTAGTTTATCTTCTTTTGCATAAGCTGCCTAAGAATGTTGGTGTACTCGAAGTGATTCAAATACCGGCCGGTATTTAGCTTAGTATTACCGATTCTTTAGGAAACCAAGTCCTTGATATGTTTAGCGCAAATGGCAGGACTTGAATTGAACTTTTTTTGATTTTGAAGTTTTATTGAGTTCGTTTTTAGAGGAGGTCTGCAAGGGGATGACTGGAAGGTTTATGAACTTATTGTTCGGCATTTTCTGGCCTGTATCAGTCGAGATGCACGAGGACACGAGACCAAAGCTACGGTAAGCGTGTTGCATTTGAGTCTACTCTATTAAAGGGATCGGTTCACCTTAAATTGTGTCTGTTTTTTTTTGTTTCTTTTTTTTTTCTATATGGGATAATAAAAATTTGGAATACAAAAAGTAGTGTTCAATTTCAATACTGACGAAGATATTGGGTGATAAAGTGGTGGATTAATCAGCCCCGCCCCGAATGAAAAAAGGGTAATTGTCTCTATACAAACACGGCAGGACAATTGCCCTTTTTGCATTTCGGACCGATCAATCCACCACTTTATCACCCAATATCTTCGTGAGTATTGAAATTGAACACTACTTTTTGTATTCCAAATTTTTATTATCCCTTATAGAAAATAAAGAAACAAAAAAAAACAGACACAATTTAAGGTGAACCGATCCCTTTAACCTTTTATTTGTCTGTTGTCTACTTTCTCGATTAAAGCGAAATACCGGCCGGTTTTTGAAACACATCGTGGACAACTGAATTCCTACGTATCAATGCTCAATCACATGCGAAAAATTTAAAGTTCGCGTGCTACTCTAAATTAAGATAACTGGCCAAGCCGACTTCAGCACCCGTCTCAACGAATGCTAATTTGCTCGAATTTAGCTCGATTTTTTATTCTAATTTATGTTCCTTTGGTTTGCATGTGCTGCATAAGAATGCTGGTGTACTCGATGCGTTTCAAAGACCGGCCAGTAGTTCGCTTTAATACCATGAGATTTGAGCCACTTGCTTGGGTATGCTTTAGTTAGTACTGTTATTGTAATGCACGTATTATACATGCGATTTATTGTCATTGTATACGTGATTTTGTGTCTTAGTTTATATTTTATGAATAGAATAATGTTTTGTAATTGTAATACCGAATTCGCGCTCAGTGTATGTAGAGTTCTAGAGTTAATGTAATTGTCAGTCGTGCGTAAAATTATAGTGTACAGTATTCCCGGGCGTGCGGTCTGCCGTACACCTAGTATTGCGCTCTATTGCAATTGTACTACATACTGGTTTGCTATACATAATTCGCACCGCATTCTACTTTTTTTTAGATGCGAATCGGCGGTGAGCAGTTTGTCGCCACTGGATTACAGGTCGAAGACATTGGTTACTTAGAGGTTGGGTTTTCTTTTTAACAAGTAACATTTTAACTTAAATTAAAGCGAAATGCTAGCCCCTTTGGAAAATTTGCATATGATAAGCAAATCATATGTATCCTATGCTAATTTTGTACGATTGCCGTGGACGATCGTACAAAATTAGCATAGGATACATAGGATTTGCTTATCGTATGCAAATTTTCCAAAGGGGCCAGCATTTCGCTTTAAACCTATCGGCAGCGTGGAAGTTAACTCTGCGTGACTCCCAAATCCCATACCATACGTGGAGCACAGGGTGTAACGTTGTGGTTATGTGTGTGCTGGACCAAGTTGCGTCGAGCCTTACAAAACTACTGCAACGTAAGTAAGTCAGAGCTGATGTTTTATATCATGTGTGACTGGTTCATAGTTACCAATTTTGCACATTTACAATGTTTTTTAGGTCTACCCTTATGAAAAGTGGTCGGACAAAACTGTGCCAAAATACGAGGAGGGTGAGCGATTCAGGGATCATAGATTGACGGTTTCTGAGGGAAAGACGCAACCACCACAACTACTCAATGAAGGTATGGAGGTTTAAGGATTTATTAGTCTCGTCTAAGTATTTGTCTCACTTAGCTTCTTTTTGTTCCATCCTTACAACATTATTATCGCGCTCTAGGGTCGTGATAACTACTCAGTGAAGGAGCGTTCAAGATGTAGTTTTATACGAACTTAGTGGGTCTGGGGCGCGCTACTACGGTAGTTCGGAGCGGACTGCAGGGCCTCCATCGGGGGATGGGGGGTCCAGCCTTTAACCTTTTATAATTTAGCCGATCTGATCGCGCTAATGGACAAGTATGGAATTGGAACGGATGCGACCCATGCGGAACATATTGACAAAATTAAGGTTTGTTACTGTTATCATTTGATCAGCTAACCTTAGTTAGGACCCTAACTAAGGCCTCCGTTCCTCCTCCGTACGCGTGGGATGTGCAAGTAGTTGAAACATCAGGGGAATCAGGTAATTTGCGCGGGACAAGAAGCTTGTTTTATTCCGGAATTATCAGTAATGAATAGTGCGGTAGTCAGGAATACTTTATCACTGATGAGAGTTTGCCGCGAATGCCGTACCATTTCTTCCTCTCTGTTCCATAGTTCCATTTTCTATCATGTAACGTAGTGGCATTGTTTGTTCAGGAACGACAGTATGTTGGCGTGAAACCCGATGGGCGTTTCATACCAGGATTTCTGGGCTTGGCTCTAGTGGATGGATATGATTCAATGGGTATGTTTCTGTTTTCTGTTTTCTGTTTGTCATTGTTTAATTTAACATAGCGTCACTTTTTTTAAAGAAGATTATTGGATGTAAGTGCTCCCGTGGAGACGCGCTTTCTCTCTCTCTCCCTTCTCTCACTCTCTCTCTCTCTCTCTCTCTCTCTCTTCTAGTTCCTTGATAAAAACCGGCTAACTTAACTTGCCCCTTTAGGCTTTGCGATGTCGAAACCCCAGTTGCGTGCAGATCTCGAGAAGCAATTGGCAGCGATCTGTGAAGGGCGGAGGACAAAAGATGATGTAAGGTTGCTTTTGTTTTAAAGCGAAATGCCGGCCGGTTTTTGAAACGCATCGTGGATAACTGAATTCTTCCAAAACCGGCCGGTATTTCGCTTTAAAATCTGCCAGTGGGCATTGGAAATTATCGCATTGCTTTACTACTCGCGTTGAGTTGGGAGTTAGGACAAGATTCTTCTGTCTGGTGTTGATGATTTCTTTCAAACCTCCTTTTCAGGTTCTACAGGAACAAGTAGGAAAATATAAGCGCATTTTCACGGAAGCCGAGGTGAAAATCACGCAGTTGAGCACGGCGTTGGCAAGGTGAGCGTTTGGAATTCCTTTTTCATTCCAACATTAGGGATGGTGTTTCCGAGCGACCTTCATGTTGGTTCGATCGTCAACGTCAACTTGTCGGGCGGGGCATCGGTGGGACTTGTCCGTACGACTTTACTGTTCCTAACGCGAGTGGAATCTAATAACATAGAAGTTGTGGGAATCCTGATCCGTTTTTGATTGTGATAATACTGAAGGGATATATAACAGTAGAGATTTCGAAATAAATGGAATTGAACCCTAGCAACCATAACTGCACAGTACAGCGAGCACCCCTCCTACACCACAAATCTATATACGGGTTTTCCCAAATCGGTTTCAATAGTTTGTTCCTATGATATCTAATGTTGTGCGATGTCTAATGATGACTGTTGAAGATAATCATGAGGCCGTACACCGTATTCACCAACCCACAGGGAGCCCTCGCTAGGTGGTAGGCGCACAAGCGCTCTGAATCTCTTCTGCTCTCGCATTCTCTACGCACTCTTTGGCTCCCTGGTGAGGTCAGGGAGGGCTCCCTGCGTGTTGGTGAATACGGCCTCTGATATTCTAGCAGTTACATCTTAACTCTAAATATGTGATTATCTAGGTATCTAAGTGGCAATGTGCGTGCTGGCAACAATGGAGCTCCACGGCCACCTGGCGGGGGTGGAGGGGGCGGACAGGGAGGTCCTGGGGGACCAGGCGGCCCAGGAGGACCAGCTCCCCCACCCGCCGGGGCGCCCTCCACAAGGGGCTCGGGAAGACCGAGGGGACGACCTCGGGGATCTGGTACTGGAAGTGGTAGAGGCAGGGGAGGAAGGAGTGCGACCGAATTGCAGGTATGAAAATTTGAATGTTTCAACTTTTATGTAAAAATGTACTTGGGTTCTGTATTTGCTCTTGCCTCTTTTCTCCTTTTGTATGTTCGATGGAAAATTTGCTGGGTAGAATGGTTTTGCCGCGAGTGCGCCGCGCACCATCATACTTCTGTCACCTACATTTCAAAATTGGCAGAAAATTGATAGGCGAGCATCGCGCCATAGTTGTGCGAGAAGCCATGTTTGCACTTTCTCCAGAGGCCATATTCACCATTCAATTTCCCTGGGATTCCCCTCTTTTTCTCTACGTGTCTGCATTAGAGTGCAATTTGCTTCCCCAGGGAATATTTCCCTGAGGGAATCGGGGTGGTGAATATGGCCTCGTGTGTTCGCGTGCAAACCCAGACCGCTGCGCTGGACGAGGTGGGTGAGCTTCACCCCATCCCCATCTACAGTTTCACGCTGAGGTTGCACGTCTTACTCAGGTTCCACTTGCGATCTAACACAGCAGAAACTTTGCGTATAATACATGGAAATAAATACGATCATAAAGAATACCACATGCAGTGCCGCTTTAAAGCGAAACACCGGCCGGTTTGTGGATAACTGAATTCTTACGTATTTATGCTAATTTGCGCGAATTTAGCTCGATTATTTATTCTAATTTATGTTAATTTGCATGTGCTGCATAAGAATGCTGGTCTACTCGATGTGTTTCAAAAATCGGCGGGTATTTCGCTTTAAAATTAATTAAGTGGTTCTAGGTTCCACTCGATGATCTGACGCTGGATCCAGCTACACGAGCAGTGATCAGAGGCCGCGGAAGGGGACGGGGAGGAGCGGGGAATACAGGCAGGGATTTTGGAGGCCAGGTAGGGTTTGAAGTTCTCTCTCTCTTTCTGTGTTTCTCTCTAGTCTCTGTATCGCTTTCTCGGAATCTATCAGTCTTTCCTTCGGACCTTCTCCCTATGTGGAGTCGATTCTATCCCTAGCTCAGACTTTCTGTATTGTACATTGTACTACGGTATTGTGATGGTAAATTGACCAAGTTGCGTTTGGATGTCGTATGTGTTTGTTTGGGTTTCGCACCGGATTGTTTTTGTGGTGCGGGTAAATATAACATTTGGAATATTTTGTGGTTCTAATGCTTATTATTTTAATTGACGTCTGGGCACAGTTCCTACTGGTATATGTTTGTGGTCCATAGGTTTGTTTCGAAAAATAATATTAAAATTTAAATTTAGAGTGCCGCTTCCGGAGCTAATGACCCTGCCAATTGTAATTGTAATTGCGGACAAGCGGCTGTGCAGAGGACGTCACGAACAGAGAAGAATAATGGGAGGAAGTGAGTTTTTATATTTTTATATTTAAATTGTTCTTGCTTCGATATGTGGTAGAGAGACTCAGAGAGAGAGATAGAGTGTGAGAGAGAGACGGAGAAAGAGAAAGAGAGATAGAAGAGATAAGGATATAGAGAACTTAGAGCGGGAAATTATGGATTAAGAAAGAGAGAGAGAGGAGAGAGAGAGCGATAAAGCGAGCGAAGTACAGATGTGATATTAATCTTACTGTATTTTAGGTTCTATACGTGTGGTAGTAATCCCCAGTGTGGATTCTTTCAGTGGATCGACTAATTGCGGGCAATTGAGGTGGTTGTGGATAATTAGATTATTATTCTTTTTCTGCATAAATAAGGTAGCTATCGTGATTGTTATGCATAATTAGGACGATTGTTATTGGTTTAATAAGTTTGTTATTATATCGTGCAAATTATTTCAGAATATGTAATTTCACGTAGGTGTACTATGTAATTTCACGTAGGTGTACGGTATTGACGAATGTAGAGTTGTATAGTAGCTTATAACAAATGCTGATTTATGTATTATATTTATGTATAGTACTCTCTGATCTCAACATGCATTTTAGAGAAAGGATTAATTCCTAGTGATTTTTTATGGTTGAAAACACTGTAGGATTGTCTGTCGATAAAGTGGTAAATTGTGTATTATTAATTAACTACTATTAGGACCATTTTTAGAAAAATGCACTAAAATTACCGTACGTTTACTTAGGGGTCTATTTTTTACTACTTTTGCCACGAATACGGTGTAAATTTATGGTGAGGAGCGGTATGACACGTGGTTCTGTTTATGAATTACATGCAACGTATTTGACAAACCGCGTGCCGTACCGCTTTAACTGGTAGGCATTTGCTTACTTTGTTTGATATTGTTAGGTACTGGGTTACTGTAATTGAACATAGGTACGTGTATTTAAATACTTTTTAATAAGTTGTTGTTGTTGCTTGTTTTGTTGTCACTTTGTTATACCGGTAAATTGTTTTCTTTTGAATTCGTTTTACATTTTACCGCACTGTATGTATTTAACTCAACGACAGGTTTATATGGGACGTTCCACAGGCGTACAAGAAAAATTGTCTTACGGCACGGTACTGGTACGATATTCTCTGGTAATTTACCGGTAGGTTTTGACAGCATGACAGCTCAGCTTGATAAATATAAGCCAGCAGGTTGTTAAAGCGAAATACCGGCCTGTTTTTGAAACGCAATGTGTACACCTGCTTTCTTATGCAGAGTATGCAAATGAATATAAATTAGAATAAAAACTAAACCCCAATTAGACCCCACTCCGCTCTGCATAAATGCACAGGAATGCAAGTACATGAAAACCGTTTCAAAAACCGGCCGGTATTTCGCTTTAAAGCAACGTTTTCACCCGGGGTCGGTGTTAAAACCGACACCGGGTGAAAACTTGGGAAGGTGGGTGTGGGGTCGGTTATTATCAATCTTACTGCTCATTGCGTATGTTACAACTGCTTATAATACATGGTAATACAATTGTCAGTATATTGGAAAACCACGCACCTTACCCTCTTTAAAGTTAACAGACCCCTCTTATTTTCATTGTTTATATCTGATATTATTGTTCAAAGTGCTCAAAGACACCCTCCATGGGCTTTCCTATTGATCTGTATGGGGGGCCCAGCATATAAGCTTAGGGCCCCACGGGGGCCCTACTCCCTCCCCATAAAGTGAACTATTTCCCCCAATTCTGGCCCTACCCAAAAACGCGTGTACTGGAAAACTGCCCTCGCTTTACTTGATTGAGAAAACGGAAAAATTTTCTCCACTTTCTTATGCTTTGTTTAGACGTCTTTAGTTTAACTCAGTCGTGTGCGTTTTCAAAACGTTAAAGCGATATAAGAGCCGGTTTTTGAAATGTAATTTGGACAAATACACTTCGTTCATTGTATGCAATGTCTAATTGTAACCGATGCTGGTTTTGTAAATAATTGATATAATACATGGATTGCAGATGTTAGCATGAGTTTCACAATGATAGAAGATAGAAGCAGCGAAATACCGGTCTTTTGAAACACACTGAGTACACCGTTCTTCTTATGCAGCGTATGCAAATGAATTATAATAAAAACTAGACCCCAATTAGACCCCACGTTGCATAAATGCATAGGAATGCAAGTACTTGAGATGCGTTTCCAAAACCGGCCGGTATTTCGCTTTAATGGTTGAGCTTTAACCCTTTGTCAAATGGGCCGTTTTAAGTTCTATGGAAATAGAGCATACTTTGTGGTTTGACAAAGAATTGTTAGTGTTTCCTTACAATTGCTAGGCATTGGGGATACCAGGCATTAGCACAGAATACGATGAAATTTTGATTGCTTCGTCGTTTTAAGCTGTTATTTTTAGCGTTCATGTCTTCATGTTTCATGAGTGGTATCTATCCAGGTATTCATCACTTCTGGCAATTCAATTCGAAATCAGCATATTTTTTCCAGTTCAGTAGTGACTCCAATGGGCGTTGAAGCGCTTTTTCTATAATTGTAGAATAGTAAAGACAAATTGTTTTCTTTCTGACCCAAGGCTTGGTTGGTGCGATGACCGTACGAAAATGCGAAAATCGTTGCAGAACCATAAGAGGATGGGCTCTTCGCCAGGTTTTCTGCTATGCACGTCGAGAATGTGGCGAAAGTCTGGCGAAGTCTGGCGATGTGTGCGCGCGTTATATAGACGCACTTTGTTTTTGTTGTCGCCGCGTTCATAAGAGTTTTGCGTTGATACTTAGCACTTTGAACTGATCCGTATATTTTTGTTTTGCTTGACGGACTTGTTTTTGCTTGGGTTAGAATCGACAATGTGACCAATATGCATTATTCATCAGAGCCGTTATTCTTTGCTCTAGCAGCACGAAGGGACTTTTTAGATGAGTATGGATGGGCGCTGCTTTGTTAGAAAGATTGCTTCATATATGGAAGTCAAATTTTAGAGGCTATGTACTTATTCTAAGAGTAAGAGAGAGAGAGAGAGAGAGAGAGAGAGAGAGAGAGATAGAGAGAGAGCTAGGCAGCGAGAAAAAGAAGAGAGAAAGGGAGAGAGGGGGAGAAAGAGACGACCGAGAAAGATTAAGAGAAAGTAGAAAATCATCGAAGGATCAGAGAGAGAGAGAAATGCAAGGTGACCAGTCCTCATCGTAGGTCCACGTATTAGACCAGGTTCAGGCTAATGTAGTTATGAGTTGTATTAGTATTAAATCTATCCTCGTTTGATTCCACATATCTTGTTATAGATAAGGTCAATTTATATACGTAGTCTAGTAGTCTGCTACGGGTTTACTATACTATAGTCTAATAGCCTCCTCCTGCGTTGTATTGCCTATGCAATGTCCTATGTTATTATATCCTATTTTATGGTTTCCTTTATAGCATCTGAAATGATCATGCACACGATAATTATATCTTCTTCTTTTTTTTGTATATTCCAATGCCTTGATTTGCCACTTCATATAGCTTTGTGTTCTTTTTCTTACGTAATGTGGCCGCGCATATTCATGGCGACCAATTATATTTATTTTTATTTATTTTAGAAATAATTTTCATCATGTTATGATGAACTGAGTCTGATGTTCTACTAAACTCCATAACTAAATCACGAGATGAGGGTGTATATATTTACGTGGATTTTGTTTTCGTCATTATTTTCTCTCATAACAGGTGAGCGCTTCGTCGTGCCGGTGGTTGTCTGCTTCTTTTGGGATGGCGAACTTTTGGCGCCGTCGCCGCGTACTCGCCACCTACCTCGCCGCGCACACCAATAGCTATAGACTATAGTCTAGAGTTCTATAGTCCTTGCTTGGCGCGCGAGGAGGCCACTGCACACGCGCCGCGTGAGCAAAATACATTCCGCATGCTATCGAAGAATAGAGTATAGAGTCACTTAATTAAAACCCTATTTTAAAAGAAATCTTTACTGACGTCTGCTTCCTAGCGAGCATCATTTATCACTTTTAAAGCTAAAGCTTGTTTTTGCTCTCTCGCTCTCTCTCTCTCTTCTTTCTCTCTCTCTCCCTCTCTCTCTCTCTCTCTCTTTCTCTCTCTTCTTTCTCTCTCTCTCCCTCTCTCGCTCCTCCACCCCTTTCTCTTTGGTTATTTCTATTTTTGGCCAAAACAAATGTCTTTTCACAATGTTTTCACTGGTCAATTCCCCGAAGAGAAATTATTCAAGCACTCATTGTTAGTGTTATGAAAAGCAAAAGTGACTTTGCAAATCTTTAGCCGGGAAGTGTATAATGGGCGCACTTTAAAGTGACATAACGTCCGGTTTTTGGAATTTACGTGGGACGGTTGCTTTCGCACATGCTGCATGAAAATTAAACTAAAGCAAAACTACAAGTATCTCTTTTTTTCCTTTAAAAAATATTTCCTTTATATAATTCGGGAATATGAAACAGTGACAACACTTTCAAAAGAGAAAATCGTATTTTAATTAGTTGTTGAAACATCGTACATACGTGAACATGGTGTAATTTAATATGATTTTATTAATTGACCGTATTTATTTGCGTAACATTTAATTGGCTTTTTGATAAATACACATGTTATTTGCAATCACAGATGCAATAAATTTTATGGGATTTCTTTTATGTGCATGTTATAATTGGCATAGTTGCGCGTAGAGCTCGCTATTTATATAGTAGCGCAAGAAAATACATAAAAAGAATAAAGGCCTATACCTAAGAGCCTCAGTTTTTGGAGCTATAATTGCTCGTTTAAAGGATCGAAATCTAAGTCATCGGGTGTATGTCCAATGACCTAAGTCTAAGTGAGTCAAGCCAAGCGCGTAAGTCTCAATGTCTAAAGCTCAGAACGTAAGTCAAAACCCCCCCCCCCAAAAGCCCAGAAATGTCCGCTGCTTTTATGTATGCTCTTCTAGCAATAAGTTTGTTCTTTTCAATTGAATAGTTTTATGAATACATTTGGCGGGAATTTGAATAATCTGGGGAAAATGGGATTTAGCTTTAAACGTGCCCCTCTTGTCATCTTTGTATAGAGAGGGCCAAAGGCCGAAGAGCATCTTTGAAACACCTTCAACAATAGTTGGACATTACCTAGGACTTAGGAAACTTACAATTAGGGGCATTTTTCTCCCATGGAAAGTTTTATTTAGCCGGAAAGTGTATAATGTATAACGGGGTGCTCTCTCTCTCTCCCTGTCTCTCTCTCTCTTCCTTTCTCTCATTTTTTATGGACAGCTTTCATGGTTTGATTTGAGCGCCACTGGTGAAACTCCGCGCCATCGCCGAGCGCCACTGGTGCGCCACATGTGCTCTATTTCACGTAACGCACCTGCGGCGCACCATTTAGGGAAGCGCGGCAGGTGCGCAGCAAGTGCCGCACTGCGCGACGCGTGCGTCATATGGTGTAAACGTAACCCTGGCGCTCCTGCCGCGCACCCTAGAGTTGGTGCGCCACGCCCCTGTGCACACCCTGTTTATGTGCGCGGCGATGGCGCGGAGTTTCACGTTGTAGGGTGGAAATACTCTGGTAACGGCGTCGGTGCACGCAAAAGGCACGCTTGTAGAAATAAACAAATTTTGTGCAGCCAGTTGGTTGCGAAATGTAGTCCTGCGTCAAATTATCTACTTATGCTGTTAAACTTTCACTCTCTTAGCAAGAAATAGGGACTTTTGCCCGGGAAGAAAAGGGAGGCGCCTCACTTAGGGAGGTATAGCCTAGGAAGGTTCAGAGTTTCTAAACTTATGTTTTATAATAAAATTTAATATTAAATTCCTTCAGCTCAGCACTACTCGATTGACCCGGCGCGGAATGCGTTCTTCCTATTTTCGTCCACGCAAACCAATAGATCGGAGCAATTGTTGTATTTACATGTGAGTTTTTTTTAAAGTCTTTTTAATTACCCACACACCATTTTTCAAGATGCCTTACGTAACGGTCTCAAGTAGTGGTTGTGTAAAATTCTTTGATGCTTATTGACCTGGATTGAATTATTAGGCATATGCATGTGTTACAGTTAGGTGTATAACCTCGTTGTTTTGAACATATCGTAACCTATACCCTATACTACTTATATACGGTAGTCTAGAATATTTCCATTCTATCGTAACCCTTAACCTTTACGATTCTACTGTTCACTCTTTTACCGTATCGTATGTAGTCCTTCTCTACTTTCAGGACGACTGCGCGTTCACCACTGATCAATCAATAACAGTATCAACTGGCGGCCGAACGCATACTTCAACACTTCACTCCCAAATAAGGAATTACAATTGCGCTGTGAATGTGAAAGTGGCCCAGGATTTTATCACCCTGGTATGCTAATCAGCCAACCTTATCAATCAATAATTGCGTTGATCTATGCTATGCATAAATCAAACAAGAATAACTAGAATTTGGCTGTCTACAGCGGCCCGCAACCAGAACAGCGTATTCATAATCGAGTAGCGCAAGGAAATCCTACAAGCGTACTATATTCTTTTTCATCATGTACCCAGCTGCGTGCGTTAAAGTTTTTAATGTCAAAGCATGAAAACCAAATGTACTCATAACTACTACTCACATTTCAGGACCGACCTTATATCGATCTGGTAGCGTTGAGCGATGTTACGCTGCTCAACTTCTTCAGAGAGGAGCTGTGTGTGACGGTACGGGTGAGCAGTCCCACAGGATCCACAGGTAGTCGATTCTCAATAGGCTACTATTCCTATTCAGCGCGCCGCGGCTACTATTCAGCGCGCCGCGGCTACTATTCAGCGCGCTGCGGCAACTAGTTAGCGCGCGCCGCAGCTAACTAGTAATATATTTTTTTTAATACTTCCTATTCTTTAGTGAGCGCGACCTGTTCCCTCACACCTTATGAGGAGGGGAAGCACTCATGCCTTCTGCGGATACAAGTGCCGTTCTCCTGGTTTGGAGATATTGGGCGAAATGCGACGAAACAGGTGAGCTTGATTACCTCTCTCTCTCTCTCTCTCTTCATCTCTCCCTCTCTTTCTTCCCCTCTCTTACCCCTCTCTCTGTGTGTCTCCCTGCCCTCTCTTCCTATTTGCCTCTCTCTCTCTCTCTCTCTTTCTTACCCATCTCTTCTCTCTCTATCTTCCTCTCTCTTCTATTTCCTTTCTCTATTATCTCTCTCCTCTCCTCTCTCTATCTTCTCTCTCTATCATTCTCTCTCATTTTCCGCACTCTCTCTTAAGTTTCCCTCTTTAGATTCTGTCCCTCTCGCACATCGTCTCGAAACAGTGCGACGACTCAAGGTTCTACGATCGGCCTCAAGTTCCAATTACCTTGATTCCTTTTGTGGAGAACGCGCAAGCACACGTGCTACAGAAGGAGGAGAACTGGTAAGGTTAAAGCGGTATGACAAGTGGTTTGCGAAAGTAAGTGCTTGCATGTTGTTTCGTAACGACATGTAAGGACATGATGACTGCATGTCGAGCAAGCCACATAAGTGTGCTTACAGCTCTAGTTAGCCGACTTACTACGTATACCACCATGATTAATGCGGTTGTAGATATTGTAACAAAAATGCTTTATTATACTTATGAACATATCGTCTGTGCAAGTAAATCGGGGGAATTTTTTTTTCTCGTTTGCCCGTCCCTTTAAGCGATTAACGAACTTAAATACTTAAATTTAACCTAACCAAGGCATAAAATTACGCTTCGTTCCAATTCTTTCTCGTTTCTCTAAATTTTATCACGTTTTTCACTGACAAAAGTAAGTCTCACCAAATGTGTTTGAACTAGGTTCAACGGTGGAAACAACGATGCCAGAATCTATTTATTGGCTCAAGAATGCAAGGCAAAGAAACAGGGAAAGCTTGACGTCTTCTTGGTCTTCTGAGTCCGAAGGGATGGGGGGCTCACAGGCCTCTCTGCCAACTCCAAGTGACGGGGTTTCGTTCCTCTACGTCACTGGCCACTCCGCCACGCGTCCTTGCATCAACCACTGTCCAGGGCCAGACAGTTTGGAGCGGACCTGTTAACCGCGATCAGACTTATGGGCTCTGTCAGACCCTAGGCAGTTTATAGGAACTCTGCCAACTTGTGCGAGTTTTTAGAGAGGACGCCCGCCTCTTGGTAGAGCTCTGTCACCAGTGCTTCCACAATCTCTAGTCTTAGTCAACAGTATTTATACATTAGTTAAGAGGCTAATACAGTACGTAATTACTGTTATTGCATAAACATCGTCAATACTAGACATAAGTTACAACTATGTTTTAGACTACGTTTCATAGATAATTCTCTATATTTCTATAGTTGCAACGTAGAGTTGCAACAATTTATACTTATGAACATATCGTCTGTGCAAGTAAATCGGGGGAAATTTTTTTTCTCGTTTGCCCGTCCCTTTAAGCGATTAACGAACTTAAATACTTAAATTTAACCTAACCAAGGCATAAAATTACGCTTCGTTCCAATTCTTTCTCGTTTCTCTAAATTTTATCACGTTTTTCACTGACAAAAGTAAGTCTCACCAAATGTACGAAGATACGTTTCGCAGCATTAATATACGACACACGCGCCAAATAAGTTTGTTGGTTGTCTCTTTTGAAAAAAAATAAAGAACAATTCATACCAGTTAGTTCTTTGTGCCCATTTTATCCGTTGTCTTTTCAGGGATTTGTCTCTGCTCTCTCGTGCCAACCTGTCTCTAGCTCTCAACTCGCTCAACGCTCTTTTTGTGCATATTGCATACAACGCTACGGCACAGACGCAAGTGGACGAGATCGAGCTAAGGTATTTAGTGTTAACAGTCACATATAGCAACACTGACGTTGCGCACTTGCCGCCCACAGATGCTCACCAATAGGTCATAGTTTCTGTTGGCGCAGTTGTGGCTGCACAAGCGACAACTTGAATTATGCACTTGGGAAGCACTTCTGGCTGGCGCACGCCGCGCACGCCTACGTTGGGTAACCGTAAATCACTTAGCGGTTCAACAAATAGAATACAGCATATTATGCCAAAGTAATAGAACTAAATTAGTAATCAATAAAAAAAGAATCAATAATTTTTAGGGTTTGGCTGGACTCGCGTTTTGAAGTTGTAAATGCGGCGCCTCTTTCAACGGATTCGTGGAATATACGACCTGTTACAGTTAGATCCAATCTCTACACAACGTTTATATGTAAACGTATCGATAAGAAATCGAGGTGAGCTTATAGAAACCTAAGGCTTATGGTGACCAAAATCGCGCCCAGTTTATAGTGCGCGACCCCCACTCGCTCAGTAAAGCATAGGAAGCGGAAAATCCTGTTCGCGCACCTGCGGCGCGGTCCTGGCGGATCATTGGCTCACATTTTGTTGTTTGCTCCTTTTTCTCCAACGGAACTGCCAAATTATTTCAGTGAGAAAGAATAGGGATCTTCTTCCAGTTTCGAAGGCTACTTACTCGTGCACCGACTGGAAATCGACAATATAAAAATAAAATATAAATAAGCTTCTCAAGTATGGAAGTATGGTACGGCTCTTTTCAGTTTCGAGGGCTACTTATTCGCGATTCTTCTAAAAATGCGTGGCGAAGTTGTAACTACATCTCGTAAAATACTTCGTGAAGACCCACTATCGCACGCTCATTTTCATTGGATGATAATAAGAAGGGGGAATATATCTGCATCGAACAAGGCGGAAACGCATGAAAGGGTCGGTTTATCAATTTAGTTAGTTAGCTAATTAATTAAGTTACTTATTTATTCATTTATTATCTAGTTATCTATATAATTATTATGTAGGCATGTTGTTTGCGTCGAATAATTCGTTATATGTATAATTTATCAGCGTCGAATTAGGTGTAAACTCATGAATGAGTTAGTTTTTAAGCCTACGACTACACCATTTCTACGTTCTCGAGCGCGCGGTGCGGTTACGACGACCCGCACGATGCGTATCCGCAAAAGTATTCTCGCGGTTCCCAGGGGTAACCGTGCCGTGCGCTCGTGGACCTGCGTTGTGTACCTAAGCCTAAGCACCTAAGCTCCAACTAAACTTTGGGGCTTAGCTTAGCCTAAGGTTGAAAAAGCCCTCAATCGAAATATTAATTTTCCGACCTTTTGATTCAGTCTCCCCGCGTAGCAACACCGTTCCGCGTGATGCCCGACTCCGTATACGCAGTGGTTCCCGTGCCTAAGGTATTCTTTACTTAGCCGTCCTGGCTCCTAGGCAACAATCTGGTCTATCCGTGTAGCTCAACCGGTGAGTGCTTGTCGAGTGACAAGTGACGCGGGTTCGCTCCACGCCAAGTTTTTCACGTGGGTTGCCTCATGCGTGAAAAACTTGGCGTGGAGCGGACTCGAACGCGCGTCACTTGTCTACTCGACAAGCACTCACCAGTTGAGCTACACGCACCTATTTTCCACTAAAAAAAATACTGACTGTCCCTAGCACACAGATGACAGAGGGGTGGGTTGCCTCATGCGGCCCATCTGCCCAACTTACTCTTTATACATTATGAATACTTTCAAGTATTTTCGTGCTCCTTCTTCAGTCGCAGGCCTCTCTCCCTTCAATAAAATCGTATGGGGTTTCTAAGTATCCCAAGAATTCGGTGTGATTCTCTCAATACTACCGTATTCCTGCAAAAATCTGCATATGTTATATGGAAAATTAAACAATATTCTTGTGTAGTTTGAAACTTTTTCAGCATAATTGGAAATTCCATTATGCGATTACTTAGCAGCGTAGACGTAGACTGTGAGTGCCATATGGTAAATGGCGTCTTCAGGCTAGGACAAGGCGATATGGCACGTCGTTTAATTTCCATGTATTGTATGGAATTTCTGTCACCTTCGGAATATTCCGGTTTACATATTTACATTCAACTCAGTCAGCATTTACCATAAACCATAAACCACACAAACACAAACCACGTGCCATACCACTTTACTACTTAACCTTCCAGTCGACCGAGCCCGGCACATAATCACATAAAACAACGTGCCGTACCACTTTAAATACTTATCCTTCCAGTCGACCGAGCTGCTCAACGTCGCCGTGCTATCCAACGTTCAGTCTACCGTATCCATGCGTATTGTATCAGTGACAGTGGGCGGAGTCATGCGTGACGTCACTGCACTATCACACTGTCTCAGCTCGGAAAATCGGGTCCTCAAGACAAGTCCGACTTGCTCTTCGGTAAGTCATTCTATTATAGCGCAGTGCCAGTTGTCGATTATACGGCCAGGTCGACCAAGGTTCAATTCTGGCCAGTATCGTAACGAATAAGTTTTAGGCATTCGTCGACGGCAGCGAACTGCGCGGAATGGCCGGGGTCAAAGTCCACGTTCACTACGAGCAATGGACCACCCACGTCGCTTTCACTGTCTGGTTCCCGCGACTACCGATTACGGTAATTGAGTGACTCATTTTTGCACATTACGGAAGTAGAATTCGAATAAATTGTTCCGCTTTGGATGTAAAAGAGTGCCGCAGCTCAAATTAGAATAGTCTCATGTAAAAGAACGATGTTGTCTTCATTCGTAAAGATTTTCACCTACTTTACAGAAAGTTTCATAAATATGGAAAAACGCCTCAGGCGGCGATGCCGGCTGGTATACGTATAAACCTGTTGAACTAAGTTCGAATACATAACATAATTACAACGAAATTTAGAGGAGTTATACGATTCTATGTATAAAAATATAACTAAATTAAATTAACTTAAATTAGATAACATCTGAAAATATTAGGAATACGATAAATAGGATTACAAAATATGGGAGGGTCACCTTGTTTCGACCCCTAAGTCATAGACGAGGATTTAGCCACCGGTGAGGGGTCATAACATTTATTACGAACATAAAATGTCGCACAAGTTTTGTCAAGACAATACCGAATCGATATAGTAATTCCTCACAATCAGTAGGAAAGTTGTAATGAACATTTATTTTAGATCTGGATCCGTGATCCCATACTAAATCGGGTGGAGAATTGGCCGGTTAGCGTGTGGAGAGAGTTGGACGGCGACGGAGAGGCCAGACAGTTTGGGTGTAATGAGAGGTTCCAGCACACGGAGGTGACTTTACTTGTAATGTTTATAGGAAACATAAGAGTTATATTTGCAAGTAAAGTAAGGTATTTTGAAAAGAGTGACCGATTTACACATTTCTCAACAAGCCCACGCCGACTTCTACGTGAACCCCGTGAGCGAGAAGGAGAGCGTTGGAGATAAGGATGACAGGGAGTATAAGTGTGGTGTGGAGAGGGGTTTTCTTAGGCTAATTTAGCTATATGACCCCAGTTATGGGGCCAAATAGGCATGAGTCCTCTTTTAAGGTACGAGTCCTCGCCTCATTCCAAGTATCCGATGATCGTACCGGCGAGAGAATGTATCTGTCAGGAGAACGAGAGAAGCTATTCGACGTCACGGCGCTAGCCCTACATAGGTGAGTGTTCTTTGATCGTTCGCTTTTTATTATAGCCTGAGCTTAAAGCGAAATAGCGACCGGTTTTCGAAACGAATCGTCGACAACTGAATTTTTATGCAGCTTACGCAAATCGAGCTAAATTCGAGTAAATTAGCATACATACGTAAGAATTCAGATGTCCAGGACGCGTTTCAAAAACATTAAGCTAATTTGCTTTAACTTTTACATTATCATAACCTGAGGTGATAACTGTAATAAGGACATAACCAAGGAGTAGTCTGAAGGTGGAGTAATTAAAAATTGGAATTAAATTTGAATTGAATTGGAAATTGGAAAAACCTAATGTGGCATATAAGGAGCAGCCATTGGGCGTTGGAGCTGAGTAAATTAGATTAATTGTGAAAGCGCAAACCAGGCCATACACTTAATCCAGCTGCGTAAGTGGCGTTGGGCTGATTTACTTGTCTCCGGGATCATTGTGTATTATTTGTTTCAGAGTCTTTCTAAGAGTCCAATAAACATTTCTCTCATTTATATAGAGATTTTTAATGCACATATCACTATTTGCTTCCGGAGACAGTCTGGCTCAATCCGGAGGTGATTGAAGCGTAAGTTTAAGTGCCATTTTATATCCAGATGCAAACGTTTATTTCTATTTTATAGGGTCCAATCCGCCGACCACTCAATAGCGGCGATCAAGCAAATAAATGGACGACTTATCGCGTACGCTGTGAGGAAGGGGACAACCAGGTGAGCGAAACGTTCGCGAAGTCGCCTCGGTGCGAGCCAGTTGCTCGCCAGGAATGCGCGACGCACCTGTGGAGCTCATTTCGTGCACACTATGTAAAAAGTGTCCCAGATGTTGAATATTAAGTATTTCAGGTTGATGATCAAGTCACTTCTACCACAGGTCGACTACGGAAGCGCTACGCTTATGGTATGTTTCTTTGAATTGAATCTTCGTTTTCATGGGCTTTTTTCTTTCGTAGCACGGCCCAAGAATTATAATGCTTCATTAGTTATTTTTTTGTTTATTTTTTATTGGTAAAGAAACAACAACACAAAAAAGAACATACACAAAAATTCACAGTGTACATAAACTCAAATGTTTACTCTAAGACGAAGTGCCTTACGAAAAATACCTACTAATAAGGGTCTCATGGTTACCTTCTATACATGTTTATGAGTTCGCCTCATTATACGTTATGCCTGACCTTATTCATTTATTCATTTATCCTTTATTTCTGAATTTTCAGGTTTCCGATGACCGTGTGAAGGTAGTGACTTTAAGCGCGCGGCCAATTACCGGAGTCCAATTGCAGATTGAACCAACGCAGGTGATAGGTTAATTAAAGGATCGCAGTCACTACAAAATCATCATTTTGCTTCGAGTTTACTTGTATTTAGTAAAGAATAAAGAAAGATACTTTACCAAAACCTAATAATTTGAATTCCAAGTCAGGGAGTGAACAAGTAGAAAAGTAGTTCTACTAAGCTACCGCGGGATTATGAAACGTGTAGTGATATGCCTGCAGACCCTTGCACTATATGTAAAAATATAATATGCAGATATTTTCCGAAATAATTTGCATACTTCCGATCGGGAAGCAGCTGTATGAACACGTTTCGTGATCCTGCGGTAGCTTAGTAGAACTACTTTTCGACTTGTTCACTCCCTGAGTTGGAATTCAAATTATTTTGTTTTGGTAAAGTATTTGTCTCTATTCTTTACTAAATACAAGTAAACTCGAAGAAAAACGATGATTTTGTAGTGACTGCTATCCTTTAAATAATTTACGTAATTTAGACTTTGCTTGTGTCTTTGATTTTTGGCGTGTTGTATAATCACTCATTGTAGGTTAACAATATTGGGACTTATCATTAGCAATTGACTGTTTATTGCGTTAGCGTCGATAACACGTTTTCTACTTGCTAGAGTACTATTCCTATTTCTATTCCGCGTTGGAGACTTGCCGAAAGCCAAGCCTAATCCTCTGTCTCTCTCTCTCTCTCACTTTCAGGGGTGATTTTCAAGTTACATCCCGACACCATACAAGTTACCTACCCAAGTTGCGTTCCAAGTTAGGTACCCAAGTTACGTACCAAGTTACGTACCCAAATTACACCAAAGCCCCCTCCGGTTTGAAAATCAGCATAACGCCTAACCTTGTCAAATTTCAGACTGGAAGGAGTCAATATCTCGTACGAACTCGGCTGAATACGACGTTTGACCACAGATGGCAGGTAAACCTAAACCTAAGCCTAAGCCTAAGCCTAAGCCTTCAAGTGTATATCTTCTTGTTAGGCTAGGACTCTCATCGACACATAAAAATGTGTTATATTTTTTGTCGTACGCCAAGTATAACTTCGGATTTAACTGTCACGGTAGAGATCGTGGTGAGGCTGAAGCCTGAGGCCTGAACTACCATATTGATTAAACTTAAGGGCCCATTTCGGAAGAGAAGACCCTATATTTTTTTGATTTTTAAGGGACCGTTGCTGTAGCTTTCTTATGTGTGTTGTTTTTCCGTAATTCTTGACTTTTTGATTGGACAGTATTGATTGATTGTCAAGGATTTTTTACCGTAACCGTAAATTCAGCGCGGGACCCTCTCCATGCACGTACTGTACTCTGACGATCAGGTGGAATTACTTGGCGACGTGCCAACTACAGACTACAACTTGGCCATATCAGCTGTTGATGATACACTGTTGGCGGTGAAAGTGCGACATGCGAATGAACCGGAACTTATTGGTGGGGTACTACTCTCGACCTCTGATCTCTCTGTATCTCTCTCTCTCTGTCTCGAAAAAAAAAACTAGCTCGTTTTTCTTCAACAGCGTCATGTTCCGTCGTATAGCAGCCATTTCGTCAGTTTTCATTATTTCGCATTTTGTTTATCGCTCACTTTGTTAGTGCGGCACAGGCGCCCTAAGTGTGCCACAGGTGGGCGGCGCCATCACCCTAGAGTGGCCGATACTCGTTCTGTGCGGCGGCAATGATGCGGAGTTCCTCGTTTTTCTAAAGCACGCCCAATGTGTGTGTTTATTTTGGCATCCTTTTAGCGCTCGACGACTCTTTTAACACATCGTGCCGCGTGCTT
Source organism: Pelodera strongyloides (assembly GCA_036852015.1). Classification (NCBI taxonomy): domain Eukaryota; kingdom Metazoa; phylum Nematoda; class Chromadorea; order Rhabditida; family Rhabditidae; genus Pelodera; species Pelodera strongyloides. Next base: position 62,748 of record JAANDG010000449.1, on the reverse strand, counting down.
CTTCGACCCCCGCCGCAATGCCTAGATCCCGATATGGATGCATTAGCAGGTAGGGATCAGTCTTTAGAAATAAATCAATAAATCAATAATTCCATCAATCAAACAATTAATCTCAAAAATCAATAAATCACATAGTGAGAAAAGAAACGCATTGTATACACACACCAGCATAACGATCATAAGCTATAATAAAAAATCGAGCAAATTAGCATACATACGTATGAATTCACTTGTCCACGATGCGTTTCAAAAACTGGCAGACATTTCGCTTTAAAGAATTTGTGTGGTAATATTCGATACATAAAAAATTCTCTATCATAAAGAACAATTCCAGATGTTGATATCCCGATATACTTTCATTTCCGCGAAGAAAACAGGAAAGGATTCATCACGTCACACAAGAGAGAATCGGGTATGTTACATCATTCATAGTTGACGGCATCTGAATGTACAGTAATGTAGTACACACACACACGCACACACACACGCACACACACGAAGACGCACACACACACGCACACACACGCAGACGCACACACACGCACACACACACTCACATTCACATACACACGCACACACACACACGCACACACACGCAGACGCACACACACACGCACACACACACGCAGACGCACACACACACACACACACACACACACGTACACGCACACGCACACGCACACGCACGCACACGCATACACATTCACACCCCTTCCCCTTGCGACTACTTCTTGTGCGTAAAGTATTCGTTTCAGTGTCTTCGGCAGCCGAGATCAGTTCGTCCAGCGATGGGTGGAAGATGGAAACGCTTCTTGCGTTAATATTCATAACTCTTGCGGCGGTGACAATTGTTCGGATTGTCAGCAGACAAACGAAAGCATTTAGCGGGTAATTGCTGTATATTGTTTCGTGATTTGTGTTGTGAGATCGTGCGTGGGGAGTGTGAACAAAAGTAATGATTGTTCCCCTTAATGAGCGCTCCTCGCGCACGTATGGTTTATTCGGCGCGCGGGAGTAAATTGTCATTCTCATGCTGAAGACAACGAATAATTTGCCATCTGAACCTCGAAGTCTACGCTCTAGCAAGTAATAATTTTGAAAGCTTTGAAACTATGGATAAAACATAAAACATCGCGCTCGTGTAACTAGTTTTATAGCCTAGATAGGCGAAAACTTTACTAATTGTCTAGTGTAGACTTTCATTAAGGTACGAAAAGTTGATGGCTCCTTTGCTGTCTCGACTCTCGTCCAGCTCTTCATCGGGTAGAGACGAAGACACCAAGGAATGGGTCTGGGTGGGCAGGGCACAGTCGGATCCACCTTCGTCAGGTGAGAGTTGCGGTGGCCTATTGGCTAGTGTGCTAGACTCGTAATCCGCAGACGAGGGTTCGATTCCCGGCGGTGCAATATAGAATAGAGCTTTCCTCAGGTGTGTAGGAATCACAAGGGTGGTGGTGGCCTCCTGGTTAACACTGTTGATCTGTACTATAATGACGCGGGTTCGATTCCCGTTGGCATATTTCTATCGTTGTTTTATTACGTATGCGAGTAAAACACCGCTCAAAAGTTTGCTTCAGGGTCGCGCTATTCTCGCAAATCAACGGCGCACATCTTTGATCGCGGTTCGCCTTCTTTTGACGGTGATACGATGCAGGCAAACGTCTCGTACCGAGGAAGTGAAATATCGGTGTTTATTGCGCCGCAACCGTCTGTCTCGGTATGTGAACTTGGTTTTTGTAATGTTGTAATTTCTATACTTCGACCTTGACAAAAAGGACCCCCACTCGACGAATATTCTTCATAGTTGCTCTAGAACAATGACCTTTATTAGTGGTTATTGTCCTTTTTGCACTGACATCTTACGGTCCCTCATCGAAATATAAAAAAATGTTGAAGCTAGGACTGTTCTTCATTGCCCCGAAGGTGTCCATGCAGTCCGCTCTGGTCTAATAGGTAGTGCACTACAGAGATATAGGCCATCTTTGATTACGGAATGGGTGGCCAGCCCTGATCCAAGAACCCTTCCCAAGTTTTCACCTGGTACCGTTTTTACCACCCGGTCGGAGCAACCAGCAGCGGGAATTGAACTCCGGCCGTGTGCGTGGTGAGTAGAAGCGCTGGCCACTACACCACGGGCCGCTCACGAGTGTACTTTATTTGATTTCTGTTTAGGTTCACCCTAGCGTCGACAGTGGTAGCTGGAGAAGTGTGAAACCCAGAGGAGTCCGGCTGAACAGACAACCCGTTGTGGAATCGAGTAGCGAGTACAATATGGCAATGGCTGTTGACCGGTAAGCTGCTGCTTGGTGGGTCTGACTAGCCTGCTTGGGTGGTCTGCGTAGGCTTCTTGGGTGGTCTGACTAGTCTTGAGTGGTCTTAAACACTGAGGAGGTTTATTGGATTTTCGAAAGGGCATCTTGGGTGGTCTGCCTAGCTTTCTTGGGTGGTCTGCGGAGGCTTCTTGGGTGATCCAGATAAGCTTCTGGTAGTGTGATCCAAATCCATCAGCTAATCAATAAATTTCAGTTCTGGTTCCCTCCGTGGTACGACAGACCTAGACTGGAGGAGTGCCAATCATACATGGAGTAGCAAGAGGAGACCCAGAGATATCGACGGTCTGCGAGAGAGCGTGGCCTAGATGGAGACGCAGTCTAACAGCAACGATTACTTGCATATAATTGCCTATTTATGATATTATTCTAAAATGATTAAGTATTAATTGACTGAAGGTCGAGTCATTTTTTAAACTATCTTCCCACTTTCAGTCTTTCATCACACCGGTACGCTAATAAATTGGTACTACTCTATTGAATCCACATTATCTAATTATCAATGAGGAAACTCGCCGCCGTGCGGCTCTTGTTTGGCGCTATGGTGGCACACCGCAATTGTCCCAAAAGCGCGCGGCTCTGTGGCGGTGTTCCGCGATATATACTCGCTCTTTTCTAGATCACGTACCCAATATGCCATATTTTATTGCCACTAATAGTTGATAGTAGGAATTAGGCTTACAGATTGACAAAAAATAAGCTCAATAAATCTTGCCGCTTGAAAAAAGGCTATCAGCTGCTTCAATTTCTTTGAAGTTTTGTGATGTTTTTATTCGTTTTTTACCCCGTTTATTTGATGTTTCTTTCTATGAGTTTATTTTGTTTAGTTGCCGTTTATTCTAGATAGCTTCGTTCGCATAAGCCAGTGTAATTGTGTAATCCACGGGTCAGTATTCTATTTTAATTATTTTCGTATTTTGCCTATTTGTTGATATATAAATATATATTTTTTATAAATATTTTTGTTGTTTCTTGTAGTAAATGCACCTGTTTTAAATGGATTAATGCAAACACAAGGTTGCAGGGACAACACCAGAAACATCCACATACATGCCGGAACATCCATAGACATCCAGAAACATTCACAGACATCCAGAAACATCCACAGACATCAAACTTTTTTCTCGTGGGCCTGTCCCTGTAAAGGATCAGGCTCACGAAAAAGTAATAGCTGATCGTTCAGGATTGCAAGCTTCAAAACACCTTCACCTAGTCAACATATCTCACACACAGTAACACAGAGAAGTACGCTACGCGATCACTTGTTTATTCGTCGGCCAGCCCATTTGGTGACCACTTCGTGACCATGTGTTAGCTACTCTTTGTGTAGTTATTACATATTACCTAACTAAGCAAAGAACTATATGTCAACCTTTTGAGGTAGTAAATACACCGTCTTTGCCTTTGGGCACTACGTAAGTAGTCGTAAAATAACCGGAAGGGCCACTTGCTCAATAACATGTGTCAGTCATACATACGTGGGAGACCGAGCTTAGAAACTTACTTCTCGTTTTTCTTTTTCTTTTTCTTTTTCTTCTCTTTATTGATGAATACTTTAAAGGAAGGCAGTCACTTCAAACTCGTCATTTTACTTCGAAAATAATTGAATACAAAGAGGAAAGATTTGAGAAAAATATTCTACCAACGCCAATTTTTTGAAAATCTCACCCAGGGAGTGAACTACTAGAGAAGCGGAGTTACTAGTTAACCGTAGGATTGTGAAACGTATCTGGATATCTGCATATACCATGTATTCTATGCAAAAAAAGTTTTATATGCAGATATTTTCCGAAATAATTTACATACTCTTGATTGGGAAGTTGTTGCCCCATACGTTTCGTAATTCCGCAGTAGTCTAGTAGTTGACTCCCTGGGTTAGATTTCAAATAATTTGGTTTTGGTAAAGTATTTTTCCGAATTCTTTCTTATATCTTATTACCAGCCGTTCGAAGAGCCCTACGGGCTCTTCTCCGACTGGAGGAATCGGCCTTCGGCCGATTGTTTCCCTATTAAAAAAAGAATTGCTACAATCTAAAAAGTTAGCTCTCGTCTCGTTCTCCTCCCGCACATTCACACGTCTCTGATTGTGAAAACGTATAATAATCAGTTTGGATCTCCACTCGACTAATGCTACCATGCAAATTTGCCATTGAAGGTCCTGTATGTAGGGCAGAGGATTATCCTTGTGATAAGCTAGCATAGCACAACAGGTAGAGCGTTGGACTATGAATCGAGAGGTTGTGCGCTTCTGTGGGTTCGAATCTCGCCAGCGGCAAAGATTTTGTATGCTCTTTGCCAATAGAAAATTTTCTTTATGAAAAGATTTCGTTATGTTCACACAAACAAAAAAGTAAACTCTTCTCCTTTATATAATAAGATATAAAGGAGAAGAGTTTGCTTAGTCTTTTGTTTGCGTGAACGAAATGAAAATTGGAATATCTAAGAGGTTATAAAAGGAGAATCGGAGCCCAGTTGAGAAAGCGAAATCGAACCTTATTTCATGATTTTTCAAGATACGTTGCTACATTGAAAGTCGCCTCAGGCGGCTATAGCCGTCTGGTTCAATCATAAATAAAATAAAGTGACGAATTTGAAGTGACTGCCTTCCTGTGAGCGTATAACTTGTCACTAAGCATCACTGAACAGCCCGAACTCATCAGAATACGCTGCACGCCGAACATATCAGCATAGTAACTATGCTGATATGCTGATAATGACTCGGGTAATACAAAGTGAGCGTATAACATCCGGTCTAACTGAAGAGTATTTTGACGGACGAGCCAATTCGCTGCATACCGTTTCGAAAGCAGATAGTTATATTCTTTACTCGTTTCTAATTTTCGAGCTATTCTGCTATTCAGTACCTCAATATGATACCTACTGTCGTTTTTCACATACAATATGCACCTAATATTCAACACTTGCAATGCCCACATATCATATCATACGATCGCGGCAAAAATTTGCAAAACTTGAAATGTCTGACGCCATTACCTAATATACATTACGCTTGATTTCCATTGTTTTATAATCAAATTACCTGTTTGCCAATCAGCGACAACACGACGACTTATATACGACTTTATTTTCATCATTTCATTGTGATGCACGCCTTGTGGTGTTATTTAATAAATAAATAAATAAATAAATAGCGAATCTTTAAAATTTGCACAAACTTGCCAGCTTCAAACTTTTTTTTTGGTCTTATGCGGTTCGATTTTATTTTCGGAACACCTGAACGGGTACCAAATACCTTGCTTATTCATGTATTGAAAGCGCATTTAATATTTGCATTTAAAATCATTGTGTTTGACAGAGTTTCGGTTCAATTGACAATTTAAAAGAATGTGGTACGTGGTTTTTGAAACAATGCCACTTCATGTCCATCAGAGGCCGTATTCACCACTCAATTCCCCATGGGGAATTCCCCGTCTTTCTCTCTGCGCCTCTCAAATTAGAATGCTATTTTCTGTCCCCAGGGACTATTTCCCCTAGGGAATCGGAGTGGTGAATATGGCCTCAGGTCTTCATTGTAATCTCATGTTCTGCTGGGCATTTCCGGCACACAGTGGAACATAATTTGCATATTATACACATGAAACATTTGCTTCAAAAACCACGCGTCATATCGCTTTAAAAGAGAATTTAGCGGCAAGCTTCAAAGGTGGGTTTTTAGGGCAAAATTATTCATGTAGGGCTTTACAATGGACCGGGCTCCAGTTTTATTCGACATTATATAATTCCTCCTTTTCGTAATAATGTTTGGTGGGATTAGTGTTTCTTTAGTATCGTTATCTCTCTATCTATTCTCTCTCTCTGTGTCTCTCTCCCTCTCTCTCTCCCTCTCTCTCCCTCTCCCCCTCCCTCTCTCCCTCTCTCTCCCACTAGATCATTCATCCATCTACCTCCGGGAGGTCGTCTCCCTCCCCGAAGCGGTAACTTCAAAGCCAAAGCATAATGACCGTCACCCGTCTCATCATTCACTTTATCTCTCTTATCCTCTTTTTCTGCTCCCTCCAGATTAGCACTCACTCTCACTCGCTCCTCTTCTCTGTCGTCTCCTATAAAATATGGATCTCTCATCTCTCTGACCAATGACGCTCAGATAACGCAGTTTGTGTTGTTGGTTGGCGCCAAAGCTCTGGGTTCCCCATCCAGGATCCCTGTCTAGGTCTCTTTGTTCTCCCTCCCTCTCTGTCTATCTCTCCCTCTCTGTCTCTCTCACTTTCCCTCCGAAAATATACTCGAATGAACATGCCCACCCCAAGCCCGCGTATTTTTTTGTGCCTCCCAGACGCATTTTATTCAACTTTTTATAGATCCTTGTAGTTTCTTATCCCAACTGACCCTTACACTAGCACAGTTGAAATTTATGGGTAGAATGACGCAGAAATGTTTTTGAAAGGCTAATTTGTTAAAGCGAAATACCGGCCGGTCTTGAAAAACATTTATTTATTTATTTGTTTATTAAATTGGTATGCATCCGAGGATCGAGTACCCTGAATTCTTATGCAACCTATGCAAATGAACATAAATTTTAATAAAAAAAATCGAGCCAAATTTGACCGACATTACATTAATAAATAAGAATACAGTGGTTCATGATGTGTTTCAAAAACCGGCTAGTATTCGCTTTAATTTGCTACAGCTCATATTTTACTTTCCTCTGCCTCTGCTAATATATCTCTGTGATTCGGTGTAATAAACGTGTGTGAATAAGTGCCTCAAGCCTACACATCTTAACTTTTACGTGACCTCTACATTTGGTCGTATTTACTTTATTAGACTTTTCGCAAACCACGCACACCACCACTTTAAAGTTCTGGGTCCTACTTCAATCGTTTCCAGACAGTTTGCTTTCCGTAGTGAAGCTATTTTCCAAGAAATGATCCGTTTTTTATTTATTTGAGCTCATTCAAAAGCCACTTGATGGCCCATCACCCTTTCTTTATTGGTATAAGAAAATAAGATGAATTGAGAGCTTTTAAGTTGCCTACTGATTGTCAGTTGATTTGTGTTTTTGAGGAATGTTGCGAACATTCCCAGATTCCAGTGTTTTTTAATTGTGTAGGTCTTTGTATTTTATTAGTATTATGTTATATATTTTCAACAATGTATACATACATAGAGTATTAGTCATTTGTTTTGTTACTTTAAAGCGAAATGCTGTGTTCACCTACGCTGTGTTCTTTTTTTAAAAGTGGAGTAGTGTATGAAAATTTAAGTTGAAATTCGGTGCCATTCTGTGCGCTTTGATCACAAAATGGAACATATTTTGCCTATGATACTTCAAGGCCACGTGCCATTCCGCTTTAAAATTCGAATTTCTAGCTTGTTCCAAATCGCATTATCTTGCCCAGCTGTAGTGAGTCATAGAGCCCACAAGGGCCCAATTGTGCTCTCTAATTTGGTTTCTGAATGCTACAGCTACACATGCACTATGCACTGGAAGATCAACACCCTTACTAAAATGCTGGGGCGTAATCCAGTTTCAAAGCGGTATAACAGTCGGTTTTTGAAACGGATTTTTGATAACGATTTTCTATAACTGCTTTCCCATGGATCATATGCAAATTAGCATGATTAGAATAAAATATGAAGCTCAATGCGATCTCACTTAGCATAAATACGTAAGAATACAGTTGACCATCATACGTTTCAAAAATCGGACGTTATGCCGCTTTACTCCCATCACACCTAGTTGTAATAGTCACTTGAGCTGCATTGTGTTTACGCTAATGTTTAACCAATAGGTTGGCACTTGTCCAATTTGAATATGGTAGCTAACTACCCAATTTACTTTATACCATTCTGGTACGTCTGTTATATCTGCAGCCTAGTATTTGTATATCTTATGTAAAGTGCTCTCGAGCTCATATCAGAAAGTGTAAACAATACCAAAATGGTACAAATTTTGCACCCTTTTTGATGTCTGATCCTCTCAAATCTCTACTGTCTCTCACTCCTCTCAAGTACATTTCGTTCATACATAAATAATTTAGCAAAATGGTACAAATTTGTAATAGTTTTGTATGTGATCCTATCAAAGTCCCATGGTATTTTATGCTCGACTACTCTACAATATGTATGAGCAATGTCAAAATGGTGTAAGTGGTCCCTCTGATTTCAAATGGTACAAATTTGTTCCATTTTTTGCCTGATATCCACTCAAATTTTCAGTGTCTGTAGTACTCTTACTCTCTCTCTCTCTCTCTCTCTCTCTTTCTCTGTCTATATCTCTCTCTCTGTCTATCTCTCTCTCTCTCTCTCTCTCAAACTCGAAACCATCTGCCTCGTTGAACCCCCTCTATACAATGCTCCCATTGATTTATTCGGAAATCTCTCTAAAGGAGGCTCTTATTCAAATTGTATTTCTGAACATGTCGTTTGTAGTTTTAATTTTTTTCTGCTGTTGCAATGCTCTTCTTTACTTTCTCGTTTAAATGTTTAAAGAGATATGGCGCGTGGTTTTGAAACGTATACCCAACAGTTACATTCCGATATATTGTATGCAAATTTCTGGCAATTTCCGGTACGGATTGGAACATTTCATGTAGTGCACGGGTGTGCATTTGTAAAGCTTGTGTCAAAGCTTGTGTCAAAGCCGCGTCTTATATCACTTCAAAATGTTTGAATTGAGGCTCCGCCCCCTAATTTGCATATTATTTTGCTTATTCATCTACGTTTCGGGAGTATAACTTATGAAATTTGAGATTATACATTTCAGTATGTCAAACGTTGCCTTTCTGGTTTACATTGCAGTTGTCTTTGTGCCAGAATTAAAGCGAAATAGCGGCAGGATCTTGAAGCGCATCGTGGACACCAGCATTCTTATGCAGCTTACGCAAATGAACATAAATTATAATAAAGAATCGAGCTAAATTCTATGTAAATTAGCAGAAATACGTAAGAATTCAGTTGTCCACGATGCGTTTCAAAAACCGGCCGTTATTTCGCTTTAATATTTTGTAGCCTGTATTTTGTAGCCTGTATTATTTCTTCTTTTTTCCAGATGTCGTTTGAAGAGTTGTATGAAAGTTGCTTTCGAAATTTGTCTCTGGTGAAAGTGCCACAAAAAGAAAAGGTCAGTGAGTTACCGTTACCGGAGGTATTTACCGGTTACCATAGACTAAGGATACTTACCTAACATAACGTTTCCTACCTACTCTGTTACCGGAGCTACATACATCTAACATCCTACTGGTAAATCGCTTAAAATCTCGGAGAGCGATAGATAAGCGGAGAGAGAGAATATAGAATGAATAATCTAGAGAAGAGAGAGAGAGACAGACAGAGAGACAGAGAATAGAGATAGAAGCCAGAGAGAGAAATAAAAAATTATCATTCAGGATAAAGATTCCGACCCCTCGCTGCTCGTCACCTTGGACCACGTCATGTGCAGGAGCCAGCAGGTTATCTTCTTTCTGGGCGGAGGCCAGAGTCGAAGCGAACTGCCGGCGAAGTTACAGAATATGGTTGAGGCGAGAAACAAGGCCCCGGCGAGTGGTAAACCGGAGAGGTAAACATTTGTGTGTATTGGAAATTTTTTGTCGTACTGTAGCTGTAACTGTATAAAGGAAAAAAGCGCCAGATTAGTCTATGTAAGTTAGCGTAACGTAGTGTAACGAAACCGAAACACGTAAGTACTTGAAGCGTTCAAATTTGAATTTTTTGCGTATTTAATAAGCACTTGAGTCCTAGTACTGTAGGTTTGTAATCAATCAAATTTCCAAAAGAAATTAATTGACTGTTTGGGAAAATACGAAAATACTGTGATTTTTTTTGTACAGAAAGCGCATCTACTATAACATCCAATCTCTGAGATACCTAGTGATACCGATACAATCCTACTGTGTCGACCATATGGTATCATCACATACGGTACCACAAACACACTGCACTGATCATACGGTATACTCTGAAACTATAAATTAGCACATCTGAAACTTGAATTTAGCTCTCCCGCGCGAATCCGTCGTTTCTTTGGCATGAAGAAGAAGAAAAAGTCGAAAGAGAATTTATGTGAACAGGTGATTATTATGCTATATTATATTATGTCTTAAATTAATTATATGGATAATTAAGATTATATTACTTCAAAAATTGGTGGTTACGTGTAGTGGTGTAGTTTGGTTTATTTAATGACCAGTTATTTCATTAAATTTTTACGGTAGAATATTCTTCCTATAGGAAAATTTGGTGGAAAGAGAAAAAAATCCTATTACATATTTATTAATTTTTTTTGTCATTTACAGCCTATAGCCGATACCGTACACTTTAAAGCGAAATACAGGCCGGTTTTTGAAACACATCGAGTGCATCTGCATTCTTGTGCAGCTTATGCAAATGACCATAAATTAGAATAAAAAGTCGAGCTGAATTCGAGCAAATTAGCATACGAAGTCAGTTGTCTACGATGCGTTTGAATAACCGGCCGGTACTTCGCTTTAAAATCTACACTCGCATTTTTGCGCGGTGAATACGTAACATCTTTTAGGTGGCTGTATCTGTTGTTTACGTACACACTGATCCAAACGGAGAGGTACTTTTTCCTTACATTTTTTATTGTTGTTGCTCTCTCTCTCTCTCTCTTTCTCTCTCATTCTCCCTGTCCATGTCTCTCTCTCCATGTCTCTCTCTCCATGTCTCTCTCTTTTCTCTCTCTTTTCCTCTCTCTCGTCGCTCTCTCTTCCTCTCTCTCGTCGCTCTCTCTCTCTCTAAGGTTGAAAAAGACTACAGTCCTCCTTAAAATAATAAAATAAACTTTTTACAAGTATTTTAATTTTAGAATTCAACAGATGTGGCCTTGCCCGGCTGGTATATTTTTGCGCCACAAAATGCAACAACAAAGGTTGGTGGTTTGCACTTTTTATTCTATTTTCTATTTTATTTTAATTAAAGTCGCTTTTGTAATTTATACACATTGTTTATAGTTGAACCATTTGGTACCTTGGACCATTTATTGTACCATTTCTGTAGCTTGTAACATTTGCGTAATCAGCAAAAAATGGTGGGTTGTATATTGCAAGTGTCCCTCTGTCTATGTCGCAGTACCGCACGATTACATCGAAGGTACTGAATACATTTGTTGACCACTTCGTGACCATGTGGGGACCAAGTTTCATCGAAAACGTCATCAACTATGACACCAAATGGTCACGAATCAGTCACGAACTTTTCACCAGATGGTTTTTTCGGTAAAAACCATTTGGTGGCGGGCCAACGACGGTTTTTGTGTGGTTTCGGTAATTATTTTGTTTTCGTGTGAAATAGCATTTATATATAATCATCAATTGGGGCTATGCGCGAGATTTGGTCTCTTTTTGCTGTCTCATAACAACGATGGCACAGAAGAGCCAGAGCACTTTTTCACGATAAAATAATATCCAATTGAATTCTAGTCCCGCCTCCTTCGTTCTCTCGGCTTCGAGGTGGCTCCCTCACTCTGTGTGGTTGACTGTGCCTCTCGGGGTGTCGTGTCGACGGAGGGACGACGTCTTCTGCAGGAGGACCCACTGGGGCAGGCATTTCCGTGGTGGCCACCCGCAGCTGATCAAGTGCTCAGTGGCCCACTTCAGAGAGTACAGGTTAGCTTTTATTCTTTACATTTACTTACCGCAGCTGGGCGGCTGTGAGGTTTAAATTATGATTCCTGTAGCGCATCAATTCTAATAGAGAAGGGAGAGAGAGACAGAGAGAAAGAAAGAGAGAGAGAGAGAGAGACGAAGCGCGAAGAGAGAGACGGAGAGAAAATGGAGGGAAAGGTAGAGCGGTTGAGAGAGAGGAAGACAATAGACACACATAGGTAGAGAGAGAAAGAGAGAGAGAGAGTTAGAAAGAGATAGAGAGAGAGAGAGAGGAAGCGCGAAGAGAGAGACGGAGAGAAAATGGAGGGAAAGGTAGAGCGGTTGAGAGAGAGGAAGACAATAGACACACATAGGTAGAGAGAGAAAGAGAGAGAGAGAGTGTTAGAAAGAGATAGAGAGAGAGAGAGAGACGGAGAGAAAATGGAGGGAAAGGTAGAGCGGTTGAGAGAGATCATCACTATTTCAGGGCGAGAACAAAGAAACCCTAGAATGGAAACAGTTGAACACTAAAGTGAAAGCGCTCTTCTTTGGGGCGTATTGGGTAAATTTTACTTTGAATTTTTATTATGTATATCCTTTTTAATAGAACCTCGTACAATATTTAATACATTGCTACATCGTCGCGGTTGAGCCGCGCACTCAAGGCAGAAATGGCGAGCGTGGGGAAAACCTGGCGCTCTCCAGGCGCATCCCGTGCTAAATGGAGTTATTTGTTGGATGTTTCCATTTTTCACGGCCACTGACGAATCTTAGTGATTCTTTTCAGAGAGTGTATAGAATTGCTCGGGTACATGCAAATCTAGTACTTCTTGCTATCTTGTTTGATGTAACGTTGTATGTAATTACGAGAGCAGAGGTACTTACGGGCAATTACTACTTATCTTTTCCATCCCGATAGGTAACTCTTGACAATTGCAGTGTCCGCCATGTCGTCAATGGGTTCAACAGCTAATTCCGGCATATAAGTCGCTGAAAAGTGCTTCGATTTCGGTGGAAATTATCTTTTGCTCGTCTGATCGCACCCAACAATTTTATGACGAGTTTACGAGTGAGTTTATTTTACTTTTTTTAAGTTAGGATTTATTTCAATATTTCTGGTTTGCCCTGAGATATAATATAACTATTCAAACCAAATAGTTTAGCTCACGGAGCTTGACGATAAAGAGTACTAAACTTACAGTGTGGTTAAGTTTCAAAGTGTAATGATATTAAGCTAAAATAAGATGTTTCAAAATAAATCATTTAGGTCAAATGCCGTGGCTGTCCTTCCCCTACAATCCCGCACATACGGTACTACTCACCCGGTTATTCAACATATCCGGTAAGCTTTTATGTGTTGCTAATACGAGATTTTAAAGGAACGAATTCAAAATTCTTCTTCATTTTGGTGGCGTAAGACGCGTCTCAAGCTCATTTTTGAAACCTTTAAAATCTCAAACTACGCGTGCGCGTAGGATTATACTTACTAGTCACTTAATAGTTAGTATGTAATTTTCCGGAAAGAGAGCCCTTTGCGTTTGCGGCAAACGATAATTTGCCGGAGAGAGAGTCCTTTCCGTTCGCGATAAGAAAGGTCTTTCCGGAAAGGGGCGGGCCATTGCCGACACTTGCCGGAAAACCGTTTATCGTCTTATCGCGAGGACAAACTCTAGTATGTAGTGACTTACTTACTTACTAGGTAGTATGTAGTTATTAGTCTTGTTATTAGACGTAGTTTTACGTGTAGTGTAGACGAGGGAGTGAATGCTGTATTTACGATAAAATTCCAAAACTACTTAGTTTTCATAGTTTTAGGGATTCCCGCGCTCGTTTTAATTGATGAGGAGAACCGCGTGATAACAAGGCATGGACGGCAGGCACTGGTTTCAGATCCGAAGGTAACATATCTATAAATGTACATATTTTTATAAATTGATCGTAGCGTTTTCCTTGTCTCGCAATCAATCTCACCGTGTTTAAAGCGAAATACCACCCGGTTTGGGGTTTTTTCACCAAAAATAGTTTGAAAAAAGTTATAAACGAAAATAAACATAAAAACACAAACAAATAAGTGCATCTTGCACAAAAATGTTCTCAAACAACCATATTTTGCGATTTTGTATGGGAAAATTCGCTTCAGGCGATTTGCCGATTTTAATACTAGCACGGCCCTGGAAAAATCGAGGGATGGCCTTTTCAAATTATAACGCACACCGCAGCATCCAAATGACGAAATGTTGACAAAATATTTTGAATTTGGCTAGTAAAATTCCAAAAACACACGGTTTGAAAATGGTGGTCAACGCACGGTTGTTTACTCCTCCTCTTTTTGTATTTTTTGTTGAGACCGACCGCTAATTCGCTTTAAAGCAGTATTGTGCGTCCGGCAAGCCTCCGGCAACAAATTTACATAGGATACAACATATGATTTGCCTAACATATGCAAATTTCCAAAAGTGGGTACAATACTGCTTTGAAGTGTATACAACGATAGTTATAACTAACTACAAAGTGGGTTTCGTCTTTTTGCACCATATTTTCAACGGAATTGCTTCGTCACTGTTACTTTGCCACGACTATAGCAACCAAGACCACCCAAACCCAAGTGGTTTCAAGACCACCCAAGTGGTTTCAAGACCACCCAAGTCGTTTCAAGACCACCCAAGTCGTTTCAAGACCACCCAAGTGGATTCAAGACCACCCAAGTGGCTTCAAGACGACCCAACTGGTTTCGTGGTGATTGGCACGAATGCAGATTTGTGTCACATTTTCACTTTTGTTATCATTGCATTGTAGGCGACCCCCTTATTTATTCCTCTGTTCGTTTCCCTACTTATCTTTGCATATTACCTGTTTATTGTAACGATTTGTATATGATTTCAGGGCGTGCGGTTTCCCTGGGGTCCTCAACCTTACTACGAATTGACTGAAATGACCGTTTGTAAACTACGAGATGAACCGTCGATGGTCCTCTTTACGGGTGAGATTTTTGTATTTGTTAACTTGGCCTAGTGGATAGCATCCCTGACTCTCATGCAGCAGACGAAGGTTCAATTCCAGTCGTCGACTTCGACGTTCGAAGACTTCCAGCAGCACGTGATTTTTTCTAAATTGGTCACTAGGTCCCTTCCCTTATTAGTATGTATGTGTCGTAGGGCACTTCATCTTTGGGTAACCATTTGGTTTTTGTTATGTACTATTTGTATTATTGTGCATGTTCTTATTTGTGTTATTTCATTACCAATTATTATTATTTACTATTATGAATCGTAAACTGCACAACTGAACTGTGTCGGTCTGTGCCAAAAACGGGACTGTTCACAAACCACGTGCCATTCTGCTTCAACCCTGTTGTTTTTTTAGAAGGTTCGCCTGAAGACGTCCAGTTTTCCATATCTGCGATGGAAAAAGTGTCCAATGATCTCTTCGAGGAGAGGTTAGAGTGGGAGAGAAAGAGACACGAGGAAGCGAAAGAGAAGAGAGACGAGAATGGGAATGGAGGCAGCAGACAGCAGCTACAACACAGTAGTAGTCAAGAGGAATGCAGGTTCGTGTTTGAAGAAAATGGATCAGACACTGTAACTCGGACAATTCCGTAGGTAGAGAGAGAGGGGGGGAGGGAGGGAGAGAGAGAAAGGAGAGAAATAATGTATAGGATGAGGGAGAGAGTAAAGTGGGAAGATAGTTATGATGGGTTAGAAAGGAGGGAGGGAGAAGGAGAGAGAACGATAGAGAGCGAGAGAATGGAGACAGACAGGAGAGACATGACAGAGAGAGAGAGCGACATAGAGAGAGAGAGAGAGAGAGAGAGAGAGAGAGAGAGGTTCAGAGGTAATTCAACTTTCATTTTCAGTTCCGTGGACTCTGACATGTCCGTCCCACCACAAGCCGATCCACTTCAAATATTCATCACAGGCGATGATCCCATTTGTGATCATGTAAGTTGTTGATTGTTTATTTATTTATTATTTATTTTATTTACTTTCTTTTTAATTATTATTTATTTATGTTTCGTTATTTATCTTTACTTTATTTATTTATAATTATTTTTTATTTATAATTGTGAAGCGTAAGGTGGGTAGCCAAGCAAGGGCAGAGCAGAAAATTACGAGGCGTTGTAAGAATGTAAATGGTAATTTGTAATGAATAAATAAAGTTTACTTTGTTATTCAGATCCTCGAAAAGATCCTTGGACTGGGCGATGCTGAACTACCGCTGATTTGCATAGTGGATGCGCTAGGTGAGTATCCCCCAAGTTCCGGTTTATATCTATGGGGAGCGTGCTCGGGGATTGGCTGATCTTATTTATATTCACCTTATCTTTACCTGGGAATTTTTACTCAACCGGCGAAAAGAGGGTTTCCCCTTATGCAAGGGTAGTTCGATATGGGGTTTCAAAGCCTATGACTTTTTACATCGTATTAGGAAAATAGTTCCAAAGCCTTCGCTCTTCGCGCTTCGATCTACTTTGTTTTTTTCTTTGCTGCTTTTTTTTCAAAATTGTATATCCATTTTCAGGCGGCCGAGTTTCCGTATGTACAGAGCCGGACGTGTCACCCGAAATTATCACACAGTTTGTATCTTCTTATAAGGCGGGCAAACTGCAATGGCAGAATTTACCCACGCCGCCTGAGCAGGTTCGTTTTTTTAATCTGTTTTTAATGTATATTACAAAGCTTTTTTAAGACACTAAACTAAATAATAGGCTAACTAAAATCCGATTCTAGAAATTTTCAGTTTCGCATGTTTCTAAATTGAAACTCCTTATCTGTTAGAAACTCGAAATTCGAAAAATCTTTTTGTAAATCAGTTTCTCACGTCTTGTTCTCACTTTCGCACGATGGAAAATGACGGAAACTCCCGCCGGGAGTTGTTTCCGAAATTTTCCGAAACTCGAAATTCATCCGTTTCCTTACAGAACAATCGTACCGTGGGCGGGATTCCGATGCAGGATATTGAGAAAGCTTTGATGGGCAGTTCGACCAGCCAGAACTCCATCGCAAACCAGCAGATGTTATGAGGATTATTGAGGAACTTTCTCTCTCTCTCTCTCTCTCTCTTCTCTATTTCTCTCTCTATTTTCTCTCACTCCCTCTCTGCCACTTCCTTTTCTCCTTTTCTTGTCGTCCCCTTCTCTCGCTTTTATTATCTCTCCCTTCTCTCTCTCTCTCTCTCTCTCTCTCTCTATTTCTCTTGTCTTTCTCTCTCCCTCGCTTGTTTTTTCCTAGACGTATTATCACCTAAAATATTACGGTAACTATCGTAACCCAAAGTCCAAAGGGATAGACCGAAAAGACCCTTTGGTTTATTATTTTAATTAAAAATTACTGTATTTTTACCGAGTGGCCCATTATGTTGTACTTTTATTAATCTATGCTTCTTCGTTTTTGCTGATTATTTTTTTGCTCGGGTATAGTTTAAATCTACCTTCTACATAGTTGCCTATTATAATTCAGTGTCTAAGATTCTTTAGAATATTACGCACTTGTTTAAAGTGATACAACGACTGGTTCTGATACGTATTTTGGCATATATTGTACGCAAACGAGTATAATTGGACAAAAATCGCGCAGTCATTTGCATACCCAACATGGGAATACCACGTCCAACATGCGTTTCAAAATCCGGCTGTTAATCGATGTCTGCTCTCTCGTCTTTATTTAACAGTATTATTTCGCAATGTCTCACTATCATCGTACTAGATCTCAATGTTTTTATGTTACTCATTTTCTTCTTTTTTTATTACTTACGGCATTAAATTAAGATTTTTTCAATCGTAACGAAAAGTTTGGCCATGTAAAAAATTTAAAGCTTGTTATTTCAATGAAATATTAATTAGTGAAATAATTATATTATTAGGAAATTAAAACCCCATTTTTGGGTGCCTAGTCCAGTGAACTTATTATTCTTTACAGTGCTCAAGCTGTCGAATTTGGGATTTGTAATAAAATATATTACTTTGAGTGATTATGACTATGTATGATCGCACACCACAAAACTTTCCCGTTCTGAAAAAGTTTATTTTCGCGATGTTGGCTCCTAACTGTGTAGCAGCTATCTTGCAACAAATTTCACAAATTTCAGAACAAATTTATTAGAAGCTGACGATAAATTCAGGCAACGCTATGCTATAAATAGCGGAGAAATTGTCCTGAGAGTCGTCCGTGGTATCTAAAAAAATTTTAGGTTACTAACATAATAAACAATAGAATGTATCGTGCAGTATATGCATACACTATATGGAAACACAGCACCCAACACACGCTTCAAAGCCGGGCCGACGGGTCTATGAAAAAAAAACTTATATTATTTATTTATAATTTGTCTAAGCGCTGATCAATATTATATCTAGAAAATGCTTTAAAGGGAGAGGCCCATGAGAAAAAAGCTTTCCTCAATTTACTTGCACAGAATGTCCGGAATTTCAGAAATATTACTGTGAAAACAGCATTACTTGAAGCCTAGAACTCACAGAGTTATTCCCCGGCAAACAGTTCGGTCAGGTACCGTAGCCAGGAACGTTTTTACGGTTTATATCCATCCATTAGCATTCTTTCTCTTCATAATAATGGATAAACGAATGAAGATCATTCCTACGATTACAACAAGGCGTTTCCAATACTGTAATGCCCTAAATCCTCAAAAATTTGTTCTGACTACGGTACCTGGCCGAACTGTTTGCCGGGGAATAACTCCGTGAGTTCTATACTTCACACAATGCCGTTTTCACAGTAATATTTCGGAAATTCCGGACATTCTGTGAAAGTAAATTGAAGAAAACTTTATTCATGTGGGCCTCTCCCTTTAACCCGAAATACCGGCGGGTAAATTTGCTCGAATTTAGCTCGATTTTTTTATTCTAATTTATGTTCATTTGCATAAGCCGCATACGAATGCTGGTCTACAGGGTGTTTTAAAAACCGGCCGATATTTCGCTTTAAACTAAACTTACTTCCTGTACCATACAAAGAGTAGCCGAGCCAGGATTGGCCAGCACAAGATGAATATCGTCCACTTCACTGTGCGAATCAGCCACTGAGAGATTAGAACCGGGCGCGATTGAACCTTGAGATATAGTAATATTAAAAAATAAATATTATTATTTACATATAGTAATATTAAAAATAAACACAAAATATAAATATGCGCACACCGGGAGAAAAAAAATTGTTTAAAAAAAACAGGGTAAAATGAAAAATTGTGACCAATAGCACTTTTCATCATGTTCAACAGTTAGAAAGGGTAGAACGGAAAATTTATCACATATAATTGTTATTAAGTATTAAAAATAAATAAAGATCTAACCTTTACTAGGGTTTTCATCATGTTCAACAATACTTTGAGTTGTAAAGTGTTGGCCTTCTCAAGGTCTCGCAGCTGTGTGGAGATACCATTCAGAACTTGGTTGAGCTGCATGATCACCGGTACGAAATGCACCTCGGGGAACTGAAAATCTACCGTAGTATGCTAATTATACAGTAGATATATTATGCTAATTATATCCCGTACTCGTCCATAGTCGATATAGAAGTGTGAGATACAGCCCATAGTCGATATAGAAACTAACCCCGCAGAAAACCACCAACTTAGGCTTAGACCCCAGTTAAAACCTAGCGTAGGGAGTCACAAGACTAAGTTATACCATATATCCTGGGCGCGGCTCCTCGTAGCTATCCCCACTCGAGTGAGAATGACTCTTCGATTTACGTGCATACTTGCGAGACTTGTGCCGTGGTTGAATTGCACCTAAATTGTTGTTTTATCGAAGACTGAGACCTTTTCTGTGCGCCAATTCTTCGCCGCCGGGCTCGCAGCGGGCGACGAGCTCAGGTATTCATTATTTTATGGTAAAAAAGAGTTAAATATATTTAATTTGTGACGTAATCATTTGTACCAACGGTGTTCTTTCACAAATTTTGAACGCTTTCCTGATTTCTGAACGCTTGGGAATCTTTTCGATACTCCAATGGTTACAAATATTTTTTCAATGAATATTCATATTTAAACATAAAAAGGCTTGGCTTAGGCTTAGGCTTAGGCTTAGACTTAGACGTAGGCTTCGGCTTAGGCTTCGGACAAATCTCCAACCTGAATGCGTCGGCATGGGTATCTTTTCAATGCTGGAATGCTCGCTGCTCGAAGACGGTTGTCTGTAGGTTGAGGAACAGCGCGGACAGCCTGTTAGAATAGGCTGGAGTGGAGGTGTAGGGCGCCTAAAACTTATTTGTTTTATAGATTTAGAATGTTGGTTGTTTCATAAGTCTGCATGTCCCCATAAAAAATGCAGTATTATTCACACAGTTGTTCAATTCAAAAAGTTGCTCGGACCATGGAATGGGCCGCATACCCCTCTCTCATTTCTTGGGAAAGTAATACAGCACATAAAAGTGGTGAGCCGCTGGTGCGCAAGGAGCGCGCCACCAATGGGCTTTTGGCCAGACAGGGAAGTGCGGTATGTACACCCTTGCTTGGCGCACCAGCACACAAAAGAAATTACCTGTGTGTCCTTATTCGCAGGGCTTTCTGTGTCTCTTCGCAGAGCGCGTGTAGCTCCACATCGCTATCATCTAGAGCGTCCTGAATTTTAATTTACTTTAATTAAGTACGCTTACTCATATTTCCCGTAATTATCCTGGAAAATTATATTTATTTGTAAGCTCGCTAGAATCATGTTAACGACATCACTTATATTAATATTCCTATTTTCATAGATTCATAAGTAGCTATTTTCAAAGTGCCACAGCCAGAATACATATTCGCGAAAAATTAACAAGCCCATTAAAATATACATATAAAAATGTACCTCATAAAGCGATGCCGAACCCACATCCATGTCGGAAATCATAACTATAAAGAGTAACTAAAATAAGCACAAGTTGGGGAACATAAATATTCTTGAAATTCGGATTGAAAATTAAATCAAAATAAAGCACAGAAATAGGAAATATTTTGAAGAACAGTGTTCTGGAAAAATGCCCCCAGAGCTCCCAGTGTACTCATGTAACTAATAAAGTAACCAACAATAAGGTAAGTATCCTTTCGTAAGTTCCTCTCAGGGAACCTACGGGTACGAGTAACGTCAGAGTTATACTACCCATGAGAACAACTGCACCTGCCGAGTATTGCGTTAACGGAGGAGCCTTTATACTTTTTACTTCAATAACTTAGTTCAAAGTTGCAGCTCTATCGGCAATTTATTGCAAATAAAAAATATTCTTCACCTATACAAGACAATCAATCAGAAACAGCATTAATCGAGTGCATGGAATACGCGCGGATGGAATACCTTTGAAACAGAAATCTAGTTTAGAATAGTAACAAGATGGCGGAAGTCGGAACGAAAATTAGCAATTAACCAGTAACCTAACGCAAAAGATTGTTTAACTACTTGAATATAAAGTGGAATAGAAAATATGTATGAGTTATAAGCAAATAAGTAATCGTAGAAAAGGTATAAAAAGAGCGGATTAAGATCGAGAGAAATATAGACTTCTTTTTTAACTACGGTTTTTTTTTAACTTTTAGCTACGTTTAACTACGGTAAGGAAAGGAGTAGTGAGCAAGATCAATAGATTGTTATGATCGAACACAAAAACGGGTTTCCGTATTAGTAGTAAGAAAACAAAAAGAGAGAGGGGGAGAGGGAAAGAGAGAGAGAGAAGGAAAGATACGGAGCGAGAAGGAACGAGAGTGGGAGAGAATCAACCATGCAAGGAAAATAAGATAAGCGCTAGCAGTGATAACGGTCAGAACAAAGAGTACAAAAAGATGTTAAATCTGTCATCAAACTACAAACTACAAACAATAAAAACTTTGAGCTCAAGGGGGGGACCTTATTGTACATTACCGTCGTTGACTTATTTTTTTATTCCCGGTTTAAGTGTACCGTAAAACGAAATAACAGTCAGTCTTTGAAACGATTCTCGGATATGTACATCCTCCTACGGTGTACAGTCTAATAATCGTGCAGTAATTTGCATACACTACATAGGAAAACAGCATCTGCCAAGCGTTTCAAAGCATTTTAGCTTCTAGCATAACGAGGAGGCGTGAAAGGTATTTAAATACCTAGATTGATTATAGGCTTCTATTGACACTACTTCGAGCACTCTACCCTACCACCCACGTTCCCTTTAAAATATCATACTCAGCGATAAAGCCTCCCTTTACATGGGTAATAACCATTCAAAAGAATATCGCTCAAAACTTTTATTCAACAAAAAAACGTAAGCAAATCACAGAAATAGGCATTAATAATGGCCTGTTTAGTACAAAATAACGGCAGAAACTCGTTTTGATTTCAATTATTCAACGTTTTTATGGGTGGGCCTATTACGAAAATAAGCCGTCAGAGATGGTAAAATCAATGCATTTCTTAATAAAGCGGAGTGCTGGTAAATGTCACTACAAGAGACAATTTTTGTAAAGTGGCATGGCATCCGGATTGTGAAAAGCATATGTAGGACAATTGTATTCCCATGTACTGTATCCAAGCTGTGGTCTAGTCGGGTCTATTTTCCAGCCTAATCATAGAGTCATTTGCATATCATACATGGGAATGCGTGCTTCCAACAAAAGTTTCACAAGCCGGCTATCATAGCTGCGATCGAAACACTAGGGTTGGACGGGCGTTTCACAACCTACATAAGCAAAACCGCCACTTTTTCAATCACATATCCGAATTTGGGAACTGCCAGTTAACAAAGAATAAGAACAAAAAAAGGGCGGGATTTTGAATAATTAGAAATACTGTAGCTTGACGGGACATAAAGAATCCGGAGATAGGGTTTAATATCCACCACTCTTCGCGCTTCCAAGATGGTCCGACTCTGCAAAATGATAATTATTAGCTTCTCACAGAACGAGGGTTATGTTTTTTTTTACTTTAAAGGGATAGGTTCACTTCGGATTGCACCTTTTTATAATTTATGTTGATGCACCTTTTTTATGATTTATGTTGACGGTATGACCTATGACGGACAAAATGCGAAAATTGCAGTAAATTTCCTTTGCTCCCCGTAGTAGGAGAGCTTGCTCAAAAAAGCTAAACTACCTCGAATCTATAAAACAATTGGAGTACGCTAGAAAATACAGGGCTCTTTTATCATCCTCTGTCTATCACAACAATATCTGCACCTCCAGCCCTCCTGCGCTATTTCCCACTTACCATGGCTGCGGTACTCCAATTGTTTTATAGATTCGAGGAAGTTTAGCTTTTTTTGAGCAAGCTCTCCTACTACGGGGAGCAAAGGAAATTTACTGCAATTTTCGTATTTTGACCATCATAGGTCATACTATAAACATAAATTATAAAAAAGGTGCAATTCGAGGTGAACCTATCCCTTTAAAGCAGTATTGCACCTACTTTGGGAAATTTGCATACGCATATCTTATGTACCCTATGCAAATTTTTGGTGCCCTTCCAAAGCTTCCGGTACCAAATTTGCATACGATACATAGTATATGTGTATCATGTGCGACTTTCCCAAAGTAGGTACAATACTGCTTTATTAGTTTCTTGTTTTCGTATGGTTAGTCTTTTTACTTTAAAAAATATCAAACGTTCAGCGCATTTGCAGTGTAGCGCACCTGATTAGGCTCACCTGCCGCGCCAAGTGTGCCACAGGTACGCCAACCGCAAGGATGTGCGCCGCCTCACTGTGGATGGCCGTTTTTTGTGCGTCAACAGCGCGGAGTATCAACAGTGTTGGAAGGTTCACTGATGAAATCCACGGCAGGGACACACAAACAAACAAGCCGAAGGCTGCGGGGCAGCGCACGCAAAAAATGGGATCTCCGCAACGGCGCACTCAAAATGGACCGCGCGCGATATCTTCGCGAGTTTCCCCTGTCATACCTCCATCCTCAGCATCTGGGATAATCTTCTTCGGCACGGGTCCTTTCTTCTTGTCTTTTTTAGGAGGAGCTTTCATCTTTGATTCATCTTCTGAAAAGAGATCTTTCCGGCAAAACTTCGTCTTCGATGGGAATCGAACCACTGACCACCTGCGTCAGAATCTGAAGCGCTACCGACTACACCACTGTTAAACGTATTAAATGCGCCTACCCTCTTCCACTGACTGAACTTTGATCTCTGACTTCGGCGTCGGTTTCTTATTGTTTGCTGGAGGATCCTTCGTATGGATCGACTCGCCGCTAGCATTCACCGCCTGGTGATTTACCGCTAAATAATATTAGTTTATTAAAACGGTACAACATCCTGTTTCTGAAGTATCGCGCAGTTATAGTCGATGGGACGAAAATCGATGGGACGCTGATACGGCGTAAGTGCGCCGCGGGAACACGAAAAAAATTTCAATATTCGCTCACTTCTGGCGCGCTAATCGCGCGCTAATTGGTCAATGTGCTAATTTAACTTACTTGCTTCCGTTTGCAGCGATCGCTCCTTGGACACAACAGAGGAACGCATCTAAATGGTGTTTGCAAGTTAACCATCTTCTTTCTCTTTCTGCCTCCCTCTCTCTCGTTCTTTCCCTCTCTTTCTCTCTCTCTCTCTCTTTCTCTCTCTCTCTCTCTCTCTCTCTCTCTCTGTCTTTCTTTCGCAAAAGATTCCCGAGGAGGATTTTCCCCAATCTACAAAAACACAAACGTCGCTAGTGTCGACATTTTCCTTCTTCTGCTTCTTGTTTTGCACGATATTTGCTAAAGCAGTGACGCCCGGATCGTGGCCCTCAGTCTGGAAGTTGGACAAAATAATATTATTGAAAAGTTTTGGAGACTGTGACGGCCCCTAAGCCAGGGTGCGAGTATATTTGGATTGTGCCGCACACACAACAGAGCTGCGGCACGCAGAAAAGTATGCGGCGCCACTGTAGCACACAAGAAGTGTAGTAGCACGCAGCAGCTCACCAAAAATGAGCGAGTATACCGCACCATACATAAGATCTGCCGCGTGCTCTGCCGTATACGAGCAACTGCAAAGATAATACCCTATTCAGTAATAGAAGTAAAACAAAAAACTGGATACCTCTGTTCCTGCCTCTGTGGCACCATTTTCGACGGTAGAATCTTGTTTGGAGCTGAAGTAGAAAAAAGTAATGCTAATGTTCTAAACGTTGAGCCTAGGTCGAAATAATTTAAATACTTTCTCTGTGATATGTGTCATAATTGAAAACAAATTACATTGTTCCAGAGGCCACTCACCGAAAAAAAATTTGGTCAGTAACTATTTGGTGTCATGTGTGGTCACGACAAAGTCACCAAGTGGTAACCAAATGGGCTGGCCCACGGAAAAACCAGCCAACCGCACTTGGTTCTTATAAAGCGGTATGGCACCCGGTTTGTGAAGCGTATGTAGGACAATTGTCTTCCCAGGAACTGTATGCAAGGTCTAGTCGGGTAAAATAAGTAATATTCGGAAAAAATAGTAAACCTGGATTCCTCTTCCGTCTCCGCCATTGTGTCATAATATTCGCCGTAAAGTGGCTTTCGAAACACATATAAAAGGACGGCGCCAATCAGCTCACTGGAATTGAAATGCCCGATGAAGTAACGCGCAATGCGCCAGGGGTACGCCGAAAGGGTAACTCCAAGTGGCGCACATCTGGCGCACCCAGTGGGTGCCGCATGCGTCATAGGCGCGCCATATTCCTGTTCCTTTTGATGGAATGAATAAAATTATTCTAATCTTAATTATAAAATAAAATAATTAAATAAAAACCATCTCACCCGAGACATAGCCCAATGATGAAGCCTGCCATCGCATAAATTAACGGTCTTCTATCGTGATCGAGTACAAATTTGTCGAGATTTAGAGCGTTTTTCGTTTTCGGATCCGGCTCCGTATCTGAAGAAGGTAGTTTCAATTTACCTTACCTTATTCACAGGAAAACGAAACAATTACCGAAACCACAGAGAACCCGTCGTTGGCCGGTCACCAAATGGTTTTCACCGGAAAAAAAAAACATTTGGTGACTGGCGACGGTTTTTGAAGAAACTTGGTCACCATATGGTCACGAAGTGGTCACCAACTGGACTCGTCCATGAAAAAACCGCCGCAGCCGTAACGTGGAAGCTTGCACGCCAATCTCCTCGTTGATGTGCGCATGTGTGATCTTTTATGGGGTTTCCAAGTATCACATAATATTTTTGTCAATACTACCGTATTTTTGCACGAAACCTGCATATTTATATACGAAAAATAAAAAAATATTCTCATGTACGAGTAGTTGCAAAATACTGTAAATTTTCAGCATACTTGGAAACCCCATTATCTTACAAGATTTCCATTTACACTTGTGAAGTATAGCCCGATATGAGTATGCTAAAAGTGGATTTTAAATTATAAACCTGGTGCCGGGGTAACAGTTTGCACAGGACGTTTTATTTCCTTCATTTTGATCTAAAAAAAAATCAAACTTCTGTCTCAAAAGATGTAGATTTAAAATCAAATTTAGTCAAATTTAGCGACTGGATAGTGACCATTTGGTGACCAGTCGATGACTACTTTCGATGAAACTTGATTACCACCATGGTAACGAACTGGTCACACAAAATGGACCACGAAAAAACAAGTCAAGCGTCACCAAATGGGTCTATCCATTTCCACTCAAAAAGCTTACCGGTTCAACTGGACAAGTGCCCAGTTTGTTCTCGTTGTAACCTTCAGCAAATGTATAATGATAGAAATCCTCTAGCGATGGAATTTCGGTCGAAGGTCTGCCCATATCATGGGAGTAGATCTGAAGTAAAAATAGCATATTCTAGTACCTCTAACAATTGCCCATACCACAGAAATACCGTCGGTAATCGGTCACCAAATGGTTTTTCACGGACATTTTTTTCTATTTGGTGATCGTGGTCATGACAAGGGCACTAAGTCATATGTATTGGCCCACGGAAAAGTTTTAGTAGATACGCTCTCGGAACTTGGGCATCGCAAACATGTTGTAGGATACATTAAGATATGTTGTAAAGATACTGTAACAATTGGTATAATTGAAGCAATTAAAGCAATTACTCAGGATCTGCAAAAATCAACTTAGTTGTGGCTAGGATATAACAAGTAGAAACAATAATAAAACCACTAACTGTGTTTACTTGTGCGTTTCCGGACTTGTAGTGTAGTAGCTAAAAAAACACGCAATGAAAAGTGAAGTTTTCAGAATTACGCGGAACTGTCGTATATCCTACGGTACAGGTACTACTCTATCTTACGGTACTGAACTACAGTAATTCTTTGTAATAACAATGTTGGCAGACAATGTCGTAGGCATTTTCACATACTGTAATCGGGAATAGATTTTTTCACATACTGTAACCGAGAAAAGGTCTTTACATATACTGTAATCTTACTGTAATCAGGTCCTTTCACATACTGTAACCATACTGTAATCAGGTCTTTTCACATACTGTAATCAGGTCTTTTCACTTTTCACATACTGTACTCGAGAATCATACCGTCTGTGAAACACAGCTCTCTGAGGAGAACCATACAATAACACTGGAGTAGTTGAAATTTCTCGATTCCGGGACTCCGATCGTTTGTCCGAGACTGGTACGAACGCCGAACTGAAAGAAGAAGATTATTTCTTTTATATGATAAAGCAAAATACCGGCCGGTTTTTGAAACACATCGTGGGCACCTGAATTCTTACGTATTTATGCTAAATTGCTCGAATTTAGCTCGATTTTTTATTCTAATTTATGTTCATTTGCATATGCTGCATAAGAATGTAGGTGTACGTATTTCAAAAACCGACCGGTATTTCGCATTATTTAAATAAATATAATTCATAATATAACTAAAACAATTAGCGGGGCAGTACCCTTTGAAACATTTCCGAATAGATATTTCACTGGCTTATGGAGCATCAATAAACAACTAACTATAACAAATCGTAAAATAAATTGCAATTGGTACCATATGATGGGTTAGATAGAGCGTAAGAGTGGAAAAATAGTCGTGGTAGGCTCCGGCTGAAAGAAAAGTCTGAGAGCAGAAACTGGAGTAGGCTTAGGCTTAGACTCAGGCTTAGGATCAGACTTAGGCTTAGGCCTCAGCCTAAGTCTGAGCACATCAGGCATCATATCTGTTAAAACAAACGTCACAGTCAGTCATAATACGGTGCGATTGTATCCGACGCGTCTTTGTCTTTAGTAAAATAGGTTAAAGTGCCGCTGATTTTCAATGTTTATACGTGGTTTACGTTGCAACGAAGGCCCGTCAATAATCAACATGTTACGTCTAAAACAAACCCAGAGTCGGTAGGATAACTATGTTTCTGCGCACATCAATTTGCATGGTTAGTATGTTGTAACCGGGTTCTCGGAAGTCGATGTCCACGAGTCCGGTGATCTTTGCGAGTACCGGTTGGACAGTTATCCTAAAAATATATCTTACCTCCTCTTTATGATACGGTGGTATGTGAGATTATAAGAGAGAGAGTGCACAGTAAGAGAGAGCGACAGAGGTAGAGACAGAGCGACGAGAGGGAGAGAGACAGAGTGAGACAGTGCGACGAGAGAGAGAGAGAGAAAGTTAGAAAGAGATACTACACTACTACACAAGTAAGGAGGGTGTTCTGAAGTCTCTGTAATGTATTTGTTCAGAATAAATTAACGTACTTAGGTAATTAGTGAGAAACAAGACTCACAAGCATTCTCCGGCGTCTGCATCTGGTATAATCGTCATAATAACATCGGGCACGTCAGACGATTTTGTGGAGATGACAAACCCGGATGCGTTGGTTGTATTTCCACGTGAACCGTAAAGGACTTTGCTTCTGAATGTGTTGGAGGTAAGTAGTGTCCCTAACTCTCAGTCGTTAGCCATCCAAAGTGAAACTGCCCCACCCAACATTCTGTCTTTCAGCCTATATTGCAGGCCTGTTCCGTCGATCCGGTAACTCCGGTAATTCCAGTAATTCTGGTAAGATTTTATTGTTTTATTGCTAGTCCAGGTACCATTTGGCTCCAATTCAATTCAATTCATACTTGTAGCTTTATTAGTCCAACCAATAAGCTTTGCTTATTACTAGGCTAGGGAGCTGTGCGTTCAGAGGCCACATTCACCACTCAATTCCCCCGCGACTCTCACGTTGGAATGATATTTCTCTCCCCAGGGATCAATAGTTCCCCGAGGGAATCGTACTTCAGTGCCCAAAGGATATCCAGTAACTTACGGGTTGGCCATCAGCTTTTTGTAGTAGTGGTATCCTTTCAGTGAGATAAGCGGACGGTACAGGATTGAAGGATCCGCAACAGTCGCCTCTTGTCTAGTGGAATTGTCATTGGTATTCGTAGAATCGTGGCCATCATTTAGAAGATCCACCGATTTGTCAGGTTCAGGGGACCTCTTAATCTTTTTCTTGGTACTTGGAAGTTGAAGCTGGTAGAGCGGGAGGCTGAAAGAGGAAAATTTGGATGATTCTAGAGTTGTGTGCGCCGCGATCATCTGGCACACAATGTCACGCGGCGAGAGTGTGACACGAATGTTTATTGATGTAGCTACAGATAAAACGCGCGTTTATTCAACAGTGTTCAAGCTATGGCTTGTGCCATAGAGTAGATGACGATTTAAAGCGGTATAAAGCCGGTTTTTGAAACACATGATGGATCCCATGTTCATGTAGCGTAAGTTTTAGTCCAATTGTATTATACACGCATGTAGTAGCAAAAAAAATGTGTTTTAAAGACCGGGTGTTACACCGCTTTAAGCTTACGTAGATTTCAGGAGCACAGTTTGAGCTCGGGGATTGTCTTCAGCTTGTTGTCTTTTCTTTTTGGGATCAGATGTCATTTCATATTTATGGCAGTAGGGATCTTCTAGAGAAGTCACCGTGTCCTGAAGATGTTATGTAAAGGGGTATTGCACGTGGTTTGTGAAAAACGTGTGCCTGTCTCTCTCTCTCTCTCTTTCTCTCTGTCGCTCTCCCTTTCTCTTTCGCTTCTCTGTCTCTCTCTCAATGACAGAAAAGGTTCTTAAAGCGTTTCTATAATTGATAGGAACACAAAAAGTGGTGTTCCATTTCAATACTCACGGAGATATTAGGTGATAAAGTGGTGGATTGATCGGTCCGGAGTGCAAAAAGGGTAATTGTCCTACCCAATACTTTCGTGAGATTTGAAAAAGAACACTTCTTTTTGTACTCCAAATTTTTATTATCCCATATAGAAAATAAAGAAACAAAAAAAAACGGGCACTATCTCAGGTGAACCGATCCCTTTAAATTAAAAAAAAAACTTACAGCATCATCACTGGGGTAGTCGCGCTGCAAAAAGAAAATATACTGTACGAATTTATTTTTTTGAATCGAATAAGTGCCTTTTTTCAGTTTTCCTGTCCTTGCGAAAACGAGAGTGGGGCATAATATGGAATGTTGTGAAGCATAAAGTTTAATGTGATCGAAAAATTTGGGTATTGAACGATCGGGAATCGAACCCAGCGTCTTTGGATTACCGGTCCACTGCGTTAACCACTACGATACCGCCACCCACCGCCAAACTTTTCAATCACATACCCGTATATGGGCGAAAGGTCTGTTAAGGTCGCGTTGTGAAGCCTGTTCTTCTTAGGGTATCCATTTGATTATGTGTGTCTTTTTTGCTATATGTGATCAATAAACTATATTATTATTATTCCGCCCAAAGACATGTGATAACCCTTTCCGCTAGCGCCTGAAGGGGTCTGAACATAGTTATGGTCTTTTCGTGATAGTTATTATTATTATATTCTTATTAGGCTGGGATCATACTACAAAGTTAATCTTGAATAATAACCAATATTTCAAGGACCAACCGTGCAATTTGGTCGAACGCTCGTTGCTCCCGTGTAAAAAGAGATGTGGGAGTGTGTTGGCGCCTAGAATGATATTTTTATTACGAATATAATTTTAATTATAATTTAGATATTATAATAATATATGAGTCGATATAGGTAATTATATAATTAGTATCATCATTATAAATGTTTAATTATAATTTAGATAACAGAGACTATTTCTTTCTAATCGATGTAATGCACGTCGACGATGCGTCCTAGAATGTTTAATCCTAGAGCGGTGCTCTATCTGAAACACATAGTCAGCTATTTTTGGGGATGGCACAGCGCGCCACAGGAGTGTCTCATATGTGCCATAGGGATGCCACAGGTGCGCCTACTAGAATCGCGCACCTTTCGCGCACCCCTGGCGCTGCTTCCACGTTTGAAGCTTCGCACTAAAGCCCACGGTGTTTGTTGTGGACCGGATGCATACGATTATCAAAACTCACAAATATTCCCGTCTCCAAATGGGTCGCATTTTCGTCCGAGAATTTTAACTGCAATTAGTGGTAATCATTAGAAACTTTTCCTACGTAAACCGTTCGCGTATCTTTGCAAAATAAAACATGAACACGGTAGATATCTAGTATAGGCGCACTGTTCGGCTTTTTTTTTTGCTTTTACGCTCAAAAAAAATATACCTCAAAATATATAACTGAATAAAAATTACTTCAACATCCCCTCCAAGGGTGCATCTTTCAAATATGGAGCAAGCGAGTGGAAACCGAGCCGAGTCTTTATAAATAATCATGTCGACGTGCTGACATAGCTCCCTGAAATCAAGAGGAAGAGTTGTGTGCGTGTGTGCGCGTGTGTGTGTGTGTGTGCGTGTGTGTGCGTGTGTGTGTGTTTATATTCCGCGCTTTCCGCAGTAGATTCGCATTTTCTGTGGCCGTCTTGAGCAGGAAGGGCACATGCCAGTCTAGTTGTCGAGTGTGCGTTTGAAAAAAAACCCCGTACACTCCGCTTTAAAGCTAGGAATTCCCATTGTCTAATAGCTTACCCAACACCACAGATACCAACAGCCGGTTGTATGGGCATCACCCAAACACCGGGCACAAAACGAAGGTTAAAGTGTTGGATTTCCCGTTCGGCGACGAGCACTTTTATCGGACACAACTGAAAAATGCATACAGATTTCAAAGACTGGTCATGAATAGTTTGTTTTTTTAGTTAAAACCGTATGATGACCGACTACAGACGGGTTTTCTGTGGTATGGGCAATTACTTCGTTTTCTTGTGCGGTTTGAACTACACTGAACTACACTATGTGTATCGCTACTCGTTGCTTGTTGCTTGGCCACTAACCTCTAGTATTTATTCATTTCTCAAATATGTTCACAAACTAGGCCATCAACTTTGTTTAGCAAAAGATTTTGAGGCAACGGTAATGATATCTTCTAGACTAATTACTGTACGCACGTGTATCAGTTATTGTAAATTACTAATTAAGTGAATGGAGAAGCTAACTAACCAAAACGATTACGTATATCGTATGTGGAAGAAAACATGACCACCGCATCTGTGTCTGCTAGAAAGTAATAATGTGTTCAACAGTTTGTTCAGTTATTATGTGCTTGTTGAATACATAATTGTACGTTACAACAACCAACGAAAACTCCGCTCCATTGCCCAAAAACAGGCTGCGCCACAAGTGCTACGCTACGGGTATTCAATACCATTTGACGCCGCATGAAGCGCATCCCTCGCGCACCCATGGCGCCGTCGCCTGCAGCGCACCCTAATGCGCATCGTAGAAACGGTGCGCCTCGTTACGGTGGCGGACCCACTTCTTGTGCGCGGCGATGTCGCGGGGTTTCACGTTGATAGGGGGTAATTTTGAGCACTACACAATAACAATTCCACGTGGGAACAGAAAAAGTTCGCCAAAACGCAGTTGCGCTACCGTACTCACGACACAATGCGTTGCAACTTTTGAATTTTCTAGGGACATTTTGGCAATATTGCCTGCCCCATACGCGGTGCAGGCAATATTGCCGTTTCCCGCCACAACAAATAGTGTCGCAGTACCGTACAAGAAGCCATACACCAGTCGACCAGTTTCGGTAATACCTCAAGAGGGAAGATGCATGCACAGTGCACAACAGTTGGGGTTTCAAACTTTTTTTGGACAGGAACATTTGTGATGATCTTTTTTGTCGTTTTCATCTGTTTTTAGTGTTGTTATGCACACAAGTTATTGGAAACACTTCTTTTAGTTGTCAGAAGCAGGCATGGCGCGGACACTCCATTCTTCGGCTGCCCAGTGTCGTGAGTTTGTACGTGAGTGTCTTCTAGAGTTCATCAAGCAAAACATGATCAATTTCTACATAATGTTCTCTAATATTTCTTTTCAAGGTGAGTGTCGGACAAGCACTTGGCTCGATTGAAGCTTCCGAATCTGTATTGAATAACAGTGAGAAGTGGGAGCTGAAAGGTCTGATTTATTTCTTCTTTTCTTTGTTTGTTATCCACCGTTCTTTCATACATGTAATTAGGTTGAGCAGTGTGAGGAAGATTGTATTCTAGGCATCCAGTGCACCGTCACACAAACGGGAGACACGACAGATTGAGAATTTTGCTGTCAAAGCCTCCACAAAGATCCCCTTACGGTAATCCCTTACTTCATCTATCTTATTTTATCATTTCTGTTTTTAAGTTTTCATCCACTGCATGCAATGCCCATTTAATTCTCTTGCAGTGTTTTGAAACGCGGGTTGGATGACACATCAAACAGGGGCCAACAAACTTGTTTGGTATAACTGCTACAACATGTCGGATGAGGATGTATGATGCTCGACAGTGTTTGTAGGTTATTTATTTTATTAGACTGTTACTCTATAAACTTGGTTCCTTTATTAACGGTTCATTTTTTTTACAGCATTCCAGGGTTCACTTCACTGAGAACGCTCAACTCGACGTAAGAGGAGAGAGCGCCCTTCCGGTCTAACACTCGGCGACTTCACGTGCTTCGCTACAACTGATGAAGCCATATAGCTGTTTTAAGAGGTATTTTAATACCATTTTTTGTATTTGTACATTATATATTTTTATGTGTATGTTTGACTGATTTCACCCCTTCAGAGTGCGACGTCGAAGGATATGTCGAGCCAGTGCCGTCCCTAGAAACCAGAAGGGGAAGACATTCAGTAAACCGCTATAATTCAGTGACTTCAGAAGCCTTATCCAG
Organism: Pelodera strongyloides; assembly: GCA_036852015.1. Classification (NCBI taxonomy): domain Eukaryota; kingdom Metazoa; phylum Nematoda; class Chromadorea; order Rhabditida; family Rhabditidae; genus Pelodera; species Pelodera strongyloides. The sequence continues at coordinate 28,878 of JAANDG010000449.1, read as the reverse complement.
GGTGAGTTCTTCCTAAGGAATGAGTAATGAAACGTGCGACCTATACATATTTGAAAGAAACTTGCATCAGCCAAAATCTTTTGTTTGATTTTCCGTTCAGAATTGATGGAACCAGTACAAAACCCAACAAGAATTACCCTGGAAAACGACGCTATCTCTCGTCTCAAACGCAATCTCTCTATGGATTTCTCAGGTAATGTAAAATAAAATTGATCATTATATTGGACTTTTTGGTATACTTTCACCATATGATCCTTTATTATAACTTAATTTCTTACGCCTTTACATTCAGAGTGCTGTCGAAACGAGCCAGTGCCGCCGCCGCCCAGAAAGAGAAAGCAAACAAGGCCTGTGATATGGTTTTTATCCCGAAAGATGAAGCCTGTGGTTGCTGACGGATCATGACTATACATCCGACAGCTCACATTATGAATGTGGTTATTAAGGATTCGCCAGTTGGAACGGTTTTCTATATTATTGTAATAATAAGGATCCCCCTTCCTAGTCCTGTAATTAAGCCCACAAATGCATGCCAAGTTCACTTACTGAAATCACTGCACACTGCGCGAGAAAGCTCAGTAAATTTCCTTTCCCTTTTTCCTATTTTTATATGCTCTCTAACCTTCACTTCTCTTATTTTCGAATATGCCTTGGCTGCTTGGCTCTACCCTAGACCATGCAATTTATTTTTTTCCCGGGATTCCTTTACTCATCTCGAGCTTTTTGTTTTCTAATTCTAAAACGCCTGTTATCCACATCTATTGCTGTTTGAGAATCACTAGTTTTTTTATATATTTGTGTTCTGTTTTTCGTTATCGAACACATTGTATGTACTAGGTTACAATTTAATTTGCTAATTGTTTCTCCTCGATATACTCTGAATTATTCCTGAACTCTCACCAGTTTATTTAACCTACATTACTTCCCTGCATGTCTTTACTATTGTGTCCTCACTCGTCGCATTTTTTTTGTACCCTATATAGTCCTTTACATTGTTATATTTATAACTTAATAACTTAGTTTGTGTTTATAAGTTAGTATTTTTGTGCCTTATGCATCTTCTCGATTGTTCTTAAGTATTCATTCATTTAATATATTTAACTTTATTACATTTTATAAATAAATACTGAATGAAACGTTGTATTTTGTATTGGTGTACTTTTTCTGGGTCGGGGGGGGGGGGGGGGGGGGTGCAGGTGGTGGAGGGTGTGCTCTAAAAACAAGGTAAGCTACCGTAGTCGGCAGCCTACTGGGGCGGGCAATATTGCCAAAAGAGAAACGGCGACGGGGCATATCCGAGCGCCGGCAACATTGCCGCGTAAAGGGGCTGGCAACATTGCCAAAACGTCCCTAGTGCAAATTTTTTTCCGCGCCGGCGCCGAGAAATTTTCCGCTTCAATTCATTCAAACTGTTTGTAACATTTTATGTTGTGTAGTACTCTTAATTCATTAAAGAATCACCCCACTATGCGCATAGGCATGCTATGTATAGGTTTCCGACTTTCATAGAAGTTGGCATCGTTGTAGTGGCTCGAATTTAGCGCGGACCTTCGCTGATGCTTTCTGTGTAGTATTGCCGCCATACAACTCTTGTAAACCGCATAGTATTTAGTCGTACGTATCTAGTAACATAAGCTTTGACTTAAGCGTCAACTGAACCACGACCACGGTGTTTTTGTAAGAACCATAGTACCTTTTTTACGATTTAATTTCAAAAGCGTGCATCATCATTCAAGGGGGTACAACTCAAGGGGGTTTATGTTCCGCATGGGGTCCTGAGCATTAGGCGTCTGGTTGCTTTCCTTATAATAAATTGCTCGACTTCTTCGGGAGTTTTCCCGCCCATCATCTTCAAGCTTGAGCTTTATGAATTCACATAACATCGATGATTTATTTTGATTCGCCACTTGAATTTCTTCGTATGCGTAACATTGGCTTGGCTATGATAGTGCTTGGCGGCTTGTGTCTACAAAACAACTTTCAGTTAGATGGACGTACGACATACGTTCGATTTCGGAATATGACGCTATGACGCATCATCGGTTGATTGATACGCCGAGCATCGAGGCAGTCTTATCGATCCTGTGAATCCTGTCGCTTTTATCTAACTTTATTCGTAGTGTATTCCCTGCCCTTTCTTGCTTTTTTGAACACCTGTTGTTAATTCTTTACGATAACATTTTATCAGTGGTATTGCAAGTGCCAAATGTGCATTGCCTGTTCTCCTCATGAGCTAGCTTTGTTGTGTTTGCTTACTTTCCATATTTTATAATAATAGCGGGTTTTTGGTTAACAATCAATACAAAACCGCGCTTCACAACGCGAAAGTAGTTGCTATGGACCAACTATATAACTGTATGTTCTGAACTGGGGGTGAACATTCATATAAAATTACAAACAAATTACACAAGGAAAAAGTTAAGAAGACATTTGACAAAACACATTAAGACAAAGATGAAAAATTAAGGCGCGGATACACATAAAACAACACAAACGTATACCTACATGACCGTATACCTATATCTTATTTTTGTGTCCCAGTCCCTCCTTAGTTTGTGCAGTTTGTGGACATTATAATTTAAACCTTTTCAGTTATCTTTGTATGAAAGCAAATCGTCAAATCCAGCAACGATTAGTGTGAAGTCGGGACCACTGAAGATGTGAGTTTTCTTTTGTATTTTATTCAAACAATTTTTTCTTTGATTGAACAGTGTGATTGATGCATCTTGTTTCATATCTGCGTGTTCTATTGCAACTCATTCAACGACAAGTGATAATTGCTAATTATTTATTTAGGTCGGTTCCGCCAGCAATTGCTACTGCGCAAGCTGCTCAAGCTGAAAAACATGCTCTTAAACCGCCGCCGGTGAGTGTAATCTCTTATTTTTAGAGTTCCTTATCATGCCATGCAAATACAAGGCTTCGGCTTCGAAATGTTAAATGTTATTGTTCGCGGTTCCCCGGCCTTTTCTGAATTTTTATCTTTGTTTTCCATATGTTGTCCGTCAATGAATGGAGATAGTGGTGATGATTTGCTTTTGCGTTTGGCCGGTTGCCGTATATTTTAGAACATTTCTGAATTTATATGAAAACGCAATCAAATTTACTGTTATTGTGCCTAAAAATGGAACGCAGACTTCTGCCTATGCGCACTGTGCAACATAAAGCGAAATACCGGCCGGTTTTCAGGCTATAATTTCCATGCGTAATTTCGGAGATGGTCGCTTAGTTGAGAGTCGAACCGTAAATTACCACTGATACGTTTCACCCAAATCTATATATTTGCATTTGCCTCCGGAGATGGTCAAAGCCAATCCGGAGATGGTTGATGCGTAATTTTACGCATAGATTTATAGCCTGCCGGTTTTTGAAACGCATCGCCTACTCCTGCTTTCTTATGCATCATATTTTAGTTAGCATAAATTAGAATAAAAAATAGACCCTAACTTGGACCCACTTATCATAATTGCATAAGAATGCAGATATTTGAGATGCGTTTCAAAAACCGGCTGGTGTTTCGCTTTAATTTTCTGGAGCTGCAGCTTCCAATATCTTCATAATATAGTAGATAATAATATCTCCAAATGTGTTCATTTTTGTAATAAGGTTTGGATAATAAACTCTGATATTTGATTATTTTCAGGTTGTGTACGAGAGTGTAAAAGTGGCGTTGTTTCCCATAACGAAGTACGATGAGCTGAAGTGTATCATTCAGAACCCTAGGAGGGTTAAGGTAGATAAAGTTTTTTTGTACATGTTACGTAACTTTTTTGTACATGTTACGTAAAAATAGAAAGAGAAAGTTCATTTAAAATAAGCGTATCATTCCTCAGTGGCTGTAGAATATCACGATGTGTCGATGTGTGTTACTGTTACATTATATAATATGACATTTATATTTAAACCTTTAAACTTTAAATATAAATAAAAAATATATATTAAGGTCGCTATTCGATGGTTCAATCGTATGCATGGATGGGTGCTTCAAGTCTGTGAGGTAAGCCTTTTTCTGTCTTTTCTTTTTTGTTTTTGGTGTATTTGTTTTCGTAGTTCTTTTAGTAATTTATTTTCCCCATGGACTTGAACCGTTTGCAGTATGCTCTATGAGACCGTCGCTTTTTCATTTCTTACCTTATTCCATTGTGCTTGTTTCACAGCAAGAAAACTTTATATAACAAAAAAAGTAAGCAAAAATAAGTGAATCATTTTATACGATGGACACTTATTTATATACTTTATATAATGTGTCAATAAATTATTATTGTTATTAAGTGAAATATTATTTTTGTTCTTGTTCAGGACATGGACGACGCCAGTGTTTTTGTCACGGTACTGCTAAGTGATCCCCCTTCCGAAGAAGCATTGCGATCATCTATTCTGGAGTGCCTGCAGTACTTGGAGACACTGGATGTTGGTATGTATTTCGATTTTGACTGTTTTAGAAGTTTGTGGGGGACTTGACATTTGACGACTGAAGCGTCTACTTTACGTTATGTATATGCTTATTGAGCACTGCTGAGCTAGTAGGTGATACAAGTGAGCAATCTTGTCAACTCCGCGCTCACCGGCGAGTTTTCACCCTGGTACAATCACTGAACACGTTTTCTAATTGTTTTTCTAAGTTCTAGTTATATATTCGAATTGTTGTGGTACTGGTATTTTATCTACCCCAGTTGTATGATTACGTTTGTGTTATACTATTACTTATGTAAAATGAGTTTGTTTGTGTTTGTGTTTTATTTGTTATGTTTCATTTTCCACCTGACTGGTGTGTGCTTCACTTCATTGTTGAAGGCGTATTGTATCTACTTTGGGAAAATTGCATGTGATATGAATATCCTTTGTATATGTATCTTGTATCCTAGTTAATTTGGTGCCGGAAGCTTGCCGGACGGGAACCAAATTCGCATATGATACATAGGAAATTCGTATCGTATGCAAATTTCTCAAAGTAGGTGCAATACGGCTTTAATAAATGTTAAATGTTAAGTTAGTGTTCGGCTAGTTCGGCAGGCCCTTATTCACCACCACCACATCAATTTAGGTTGCGTGAAAGATGCGAACAAGATGGTCAACCAGTCCTCGATAGCCTTCCTGAATGCGCGCCACATTGTAGCTGCACACTCTGATGTATGTTTTCTTATATTAGCTTAAAGCGAAATACCGGCCGGTTTTTGAAAAGCATCGTATCGTGGACAGCTGAATTCTTACATATTTATGCTAAGTTACTCTGTTGCTCGAATTTATCTCGATTTTTTATTCTAATTTATGATCATTTGCATAAGAATGCAGGTGTACTCGATGCGTTTCAAAAGCAGGCCGGTATTTCGCTTTAAATGTGTAACACGTGGTTTCTGGGTAACTCGCATTACTGCATTATCAATTATCATACAGCATATGCAGGTTGAAAAGTGACCTTGAAAAGCCTCATACTTTAAAAATCTATAAATTATCATGGCATAAATATTGGTCAAAACGGGACCACTTTCTTGACGGAGTGGTAATATTATACTGGCCAGGGCCAGATTAAGTAGTTATGCAAATTTTGGGAGTGTATGGGTGGAATTTGGAATTCTGCATGTTTTTTTAGCCAAACAATATTATTTCCAGCATCACAAGAACGCCGTCTACTATTGCCGTATATGCGATTATCACTTGAATAACACGGCTCATTGCAAGGATCACATAATCAGTGTAGAGCATATGAAAGAGGAAGAGGTATGCATATTTATTCATAAAATAATATAGTATTTATTACAGTTAACAGTGTAAAACAGCGCATATGGAAAAAAACAATACATTGCATGGTAGAGATGGAGAGAGGGAGAGAGAGAGGAGAGAGAGAGTAAATATAACATATGAGAGAAGACGAGGAAAGCTTGTTTCAATTTTTATTTTTCAATCAGTGAGAAGTGAGAAGGAAGAATGTTCTAAAGCTGTAAGGTGTAAATGTAGATGGAGCGTCTCTTTTGTATGCATTGTCCACCAAATGTCCTCACCCTTAAGTTAATTTGTTTATATTTTGGAGACTTAATAAGTTCTTTGTAAATTTGGTGTGTTTATGATTGTCGTCATTCCACTTTTACCTTACGGTAAAATATGTAAGGAATGGCCGTTGAAGCGAAATACTGGCCGGTTTTTGAAACGCGTAGTGGATAACTGAAATATGTAAGGAACGGATAAGGCCGTTAAGAAGGACTGTCGGGACTTTGTACCTTAGTACCTTTTTAATCCTATTACAAACACTTTTTGTTTTAGCGCTTTGAGGAGCGCACGAATTTGCTGAAGAAGACACCGTCGCCAAGCTCGGAGCAGCAGCACTTTATGGACGAGCAAATTAAGCGGTTGGTTGCATAGCATAAAACAACCCGCCAAATGCGGACGATCACCTCCCGATCCCTAATGCATTGTATGCAAATTAGTCCAAATAACCTCCCCAAAATTTTGAGAAGCGGACCTAATTTATTCCCTGGTCGGTTGTCATTTTTTTATCGAGTCCCAGTTATTTATGGGGTTTCCAAGTACACTGTCAATACTACCGTATCTATGCACGAAACTTGCATATATAATATGAAAAATTAAAAAAATATTTTCGTGTGGTTAGTGATTCCAAAATACTGTAAACTTTCACCATACTTGGAAACCCCATAATCTAGAGGAGTGATAGTAATTTTAGTTTAACAGGCGAAACTAGGTTTCATGCAAATATATAAAGTGCACCAACTATACTTATGTTCTGTATCCTGTAATCCTGTGTGGTTTATGTGTGATTTTGTGCACGATTTCGTTTGATTTCTTTTTGGGTATCAAACTATACTGTTTTCTGTTCAGTATTCAAAGAGTTTACCTGCCTAGTCTTGAAAGGGTTTTGATGTTTAAGAAATTAAAGCTAGATAAGTAATCATTAAATGCTTTAAGGATCCTTGAAGAGAAAGCATCCATAATTCGTGAGGGTAAATCCGAGCAGTACCACGTGTCTTGTGAAGTGCGGGAAAAGCTGGAGAATATCTTGAAGGAAATGTCGATGGCAGGCTAGTTTATTTACTTATAACTACTGAATTTCTTTGGGTTTCCTTTTTAAACTAGGGTGCCCGTCTGGCCGCCTGCCTGACCGTATTTCCTAGTTCTTCAATAGGCGGTCAGTGGTGTAACTCTCTCCACATAGCATAAAGCCCCTCCACCCAAATGCGGACTATCATCTCCCGGTCTCCTAGCCATCACCCTTCTGGGGTAAATCATCTCCCGAAAAAAAACTGTAAAAAAATCGAAAATCCCATTCCGTAATGCGTTATATGCAAACGAATTAGTCCAAGTCACCCACCTCCCGCCAAAGTCGGCCGAAGGCATGTACCACCTCCCCAAAATTTTGAGATGCGGGCCTAATTTATGCCTTTATGCCCTGCATCTCCATCGTTTTCCTGGCAGATGCCGTCCTTACTCGCCCCTAATTGTAAGAGCAGCTAGTTTGACTTTTCTTTTCGGAATTATTTCTGAGGCCATACTCATCACTCATCACTCTGATTCCCTCGGGGAAATATTCCCTGGGGACAGAAAATAGCACTATACCACTATAAAGTGAGTCAGGCTGAGAAAAAGACGGGGAATTGAATGGTGAATATGGCCTCTGCAGACCACTGATTACTGCATAATGAAAAGCAGTCCAGGCATTCAACCGAAAGGTGAAAGGTAACTTTCATTATTCTAGAGCATGAGATTGGCTTGTTCGGCAGTGTTCTCGTGGGCACCGAGCGTCCCGAATCCGATGTGAACATTTTCGTTTCCATTGGTTCTGTGCCCCTCCACGAGGCTGACGTCTATATGGAGAGACTGTGTGACAGCTTGAAGTCTGTGTGTAAGTGATTTTTTTTCTTTTGTGCTATATTATGGTTCGTGTTATAGGTATTGGTAAAGTCAGACCTCAAATATCTGGTGTTATGACATGACTTATGACGAGAGTAAGGAAATTCAAAAGTAATTGGCTTCACGTTCTTGTTAAATCGTTAAAGAGTGGAAGTATACTGTTTCAGAATATGTTGTCGGTAGTTGAGGTTTCCTCCAGATTTACGTTAGCGTTAGTGCGTTAGTTGTATACCCCCTTTCTCTCTCCCTCTTTGCCTCTGTGCATCTCTGCCTCTCTCTCATTGTGTAAATACGTAGAACACCTTTATATGTTTTCAGCTACTAATATATCACTGTTTAGACGCGGACGCCCGTTTCGAGTACAAAAGACTATCGGTCATATTCACAGTTGGAGATATTCGCGTTGACGTGCAGTGGAAAATCACAGAAGTGAATTTGAGCCGGTGCGTGATTTCAGTGTTTTTGTCTGTAAATGTTTATTAGACTCTTAGCTCTTAGAAAGAGCGCAACGCCATAAGAGACGATGAAGGAATTCAATATTTTTCAGTTCGATAGTATTCTGCATAAGTTTTCTCTTATTGTAGCTCTTAATTTAAAATGTTGGTGTAGATGCTAGAGGAATATATGAATGAGGAATGACACTGTCCTGGCTGCTTTGTTTTATTATGTAATTATGTTGTGTTTAGCGAGCTGAAGATGTTGTGTGCGGTTTGCCCTCAATTGCCCTATTTTCTCCGCTGGATACGGATGTGGTTTAAGGTATTGTTGTTGTTTTAGTATTGCCATCTTAGTTAAAATTTGTGAACTGGGTAGTTGATCACGGAGTCTCCTTATTGGAGTGCATGAGCATGATTAGTAATTTCGTTTTCCGAGGAAAATAGATATGTTAGTATCTATACCTGAGGCCTGAGGCCGTATTCACCGACACATAGGGAGCCCTCCCTCTAGGAGCGCGCGCTCTGAATCCCTTCTGCTCTCGCACTCTCTACGCATTCTTGAGCTCCGTGGGGAGGCCAGGGAGGGCTCCCTGCCTGCGTGTTGGTGAATACGGCCTCTGGCCCATACGCTAACGTCGCTAAGAAAAATAGGAAACTCAGGAAACCCAATTGTGAAATTAATTCACGCAATGTTCCGCTCTGTGAATGAATTCATTCTTCTGTCTTTAGCTATTTAGCTATTTATTATTTTTTTTTAGTGCGCAAAGTTGATCTACGACCAAGAAGGGCAACAGCTGGGACTCCCAATTTATGCGGCTGATCTCTTCGCGGTCCACTTTTTACAAAGATTTGACTACCTTCCAGTGATTCACAAGGCAAGTTCATGGTTTCTCCCTTTTTCATATTTTCAATGGAAAAGAACAAAAGAGGGGCTTGTTTGATTTTTTTATAAGCTAACAGTTGGATCGTACTCAGACTATTCTAACATTTCTGTTGTTATTTATGTGCTCTTGTTGAAACATTGATGTTTTCGATACGAGCACGAATTAAATTGTAAAATAGAATATAGTGCTTTTCTTGTATCTATGTCGATTAATGCTCATGTAACTTTCGATGCCTGGAAGTACAAGCGATGTGAATATTAGACTACTTAGTGTCACTACCGTCTCTCACTAATAGTTAGAGCTTAAAGCGAAATACCGGCCGGTTTTTGAAACACATCGAGTACACCAGCATTCTTATGTGGCTTATGCAAATAAACATATTAGAATAAAAAATCGAGCTTATTTCGAGCAACTTTGCATAAATACGTAAGAATTCAGCTGTCTGTGCCTTTGAAAAACCGGTCGGTACTTCGCTTTAATCAAAGTATCGTTGGTATGCTTATTTTATGAATGATATTCCTATGCTGCATAACTTTGAATATTTTCCAGTCCGCGCCCACTGATGAGAATAAACAACACGATCCTTTTGCTCAATCATTTGAGGACGATCGAAAGAAGATCGTGAGCTTTTTTTTATTATATTTACTTTGTTCCTGGTAATATATGCTGAATTTATTGTAATTGCCTTGTTAATTATATGATCCAAGGTCTGTAGTGTGAACATTGAGTGAAAAGTTTGTGCGACTGGTGGCGTGGCGAAGCCTTGCCTTGCATCCTTGCATGCGCATTGTTGCTCTAAATAAAAAAAAACGTCTACCATTAAATAGGATTATGTTATGCTTAGGATCCCTTATTCGAAATTGGTTGAACCATGACATTTGTATTGTTGACCATATGACCTACTCTTGTCTCTTTAGAGCCTTGTAGAGACTCGAGACTTGTAGAGCAGGCCAAGTTTTCTGTAAGGATTTAGCGCGTTTTCCTTTTATTTATATTCTTTGTGTTTCTTCGAGAAGGTGACGAAAAAGTCGTATAACTGGTGTTTCGGAAAGCTGTTCGCCGAATTTCTTCGATATTACGTGGAACAGGTTGGCCTTGGATTTTTTATTTTTGGTATTCTTTTTATTTGTTTGTTATTTTTATATCGGCTATATATCCGTTGGGTTGGGATTCGTAAATCGTAAAGTTTGTTGAACCAGCTCCTGGTTTATCTCTTGGGAGTATCTTTTTTTAAATTAGAGAATCTTACAAATGAGGAAATCTTACTATTTTTTCTTGTATAAGTGGCCTAATGGCCACATACGTCGAAAAGTTGTATTTTGCTTGCAGTAATGTAATCACTCGATGTTCTGGGCTAGGTTCATAATGTACGTATATGCAAGAAAGGAGAAAGAAATGAGGAAAGAAATTTCAGTTTTACGTCATTTGCGTGCAAATCACGCAAAAGGAGGAGCTGTTTCTCACTGATCAATCGAATCGAAAGAACCGACTTACCGTACTCGGTTAGTGTTTCTATTGTTATTGTAAGCGAACATCCTAATTTTTACTTTTATTATGTTTCCCATCCTTATATGCATATACTGTGATGTACTTCTACATTTTTTGTCTTCCATTGTTTGTTACGCGGCTGGGCCTGGGCTGGGAATCATACTTAGTTTCCGTACCTTGTTTTCCGTGAGTAAATCCTTCAATAATTTGCTGCGTAGAATAGTAGGTTTTTTTGGCAAGCTTACTCTAACTAAAAACTAGTTTTTTTAGACCCATACAGAATGGATCCAAATGTTACACGCAACGTCCCAACTCAATTTCGGGTTTGTTATTTACTTTTACTCTATGAGATTTGAGATATGAGGCAAAATATTTTGCATACAATACATGGGAATCCGTTCCCCAATCCCAATATACGTTTGCCATACTGCTTTAAAGCTCCATTCACGCGATTGACATTTTATCGATTTATGCGCCTCTTCCAGGTTCACATGCACAACGTATTGCTACAGTCATTCTGTCACGTGCACTTCCCGAAAGTCTCGGAAAATGTCCGATTGTTTCAAGAGGTTTGTGTTCGGATATTATGTTGTGATTGGAATAGCCTTAATTTGCATATAGTTACCCTGCTGGCTAGCCATATTTGGTCGTGAATCGGGATTGTCTATTTGTGCGTATTTGTACTGTAGATTATATTACGGTAGCGGTAGCGACTTGGACTGAATTGTTTTAATTTTATTTTTATAACTAAGTAGCTGTTGCATATGTTTTCTATTCCTAGGTGAACAAATCGCCGATCAAATCCAAGTGGGAGCGGTCGGGAAGGAAGGCGAGCGAGCTGAGGAGGGCTACATCGCTGGCCAACAAGTTTGAGAAGATGTCGGTGAAAGAAGAGGTACGATGTCTTACTGTATGAAGATGTCAGTGCAAGAAGGGGAGTGTAAGATGGTTACCTTGTTGTTATTGTCTTGTCTGGTCATGATTTCATGTTACTGATTACTGACTGTAATTTCGTCAGTGTCCCAGTACCAGTACTATGCTTCAAGGGGCAAGAATAGTGTGCTCGGGTACTGTAGGCTACTATTCTGGTGTGAAATTTATGTGTGCATCAGTGGTATGGTCGTGTGTGCCCCACTGAGTGAATGGTAGATGTGGCACGAACACAGTATGCCGTATATTGTTGTTTGCGTGCGCTTTCGTTCAGTTGTATAGTTTAGGCGACAGGATCGGCCGCAACAACAAGTACTGCAGGTCTGGATATTGATCGGAAAAACAAAGTCTTGGTTTTTGAATCGAGCAAGCTCGTGGAGAAGGTGATCTATTTTTATAAGTATTTACTTTTTATCGACAAGTGTTATTCTGCATTCTTGTTTTCCTCTACTACTAATGATTTTTGTACGGCGCAACTCTTAGGTTACTTTTATTTTAAGGGTATTGACTTTAGGTTATTTTAAGGGTTCTGAACGCTTTCGCTGATGTTTATGTCATACTTGTAACTTGTAAGTATGACGTTAAGCGAGATTTGTGCAGTTGAATCCCGTCCCGTTGTCAACGGGGAGCTTTTCAAAGATTTTATTGTTCTTTATGAGTTACGTTTACGGTCTGGTATTCTGTATTGCCAACTTCAACACTTCAACTTGTTAATTATTAGAATGTCGATGAGCCGTCTGAGGACGTCATTACCACGTACACCCACTCGACTGTGGCTGTAGACCCTGTGGAAGAGAGCGAACAAATTGCGGACGTTGTGGTATCGTTTTCGAGTTTACTTGCTCTGTTTCGTAGAAAAGGCAATTTACATACTCTTTATTTTTGGAACGACATTTCATAATGCACTAGTTGGGTCAAAGTTTTAGTGTGAAGCGTATGCGGGTTTTTTATACTCTTTGTATGAGTAGTGGTAATGAATGCGTTTTTTTGCAGGAGGAGGAATTGATTATAGACGCGGACGCGAACGCCGCAGCACCTTCGGAGGGTGAGGGTGGAAAGTGTGCGATGGTCGATACGGAAACGCAGACCGTGGCAAGGGTGAGTTACAGAAATAATAGTGCGTTTGCGTTATGTTTCGGGCGCAGGATTAAACTAGTACACAAATTACATGCTAATAGTTCGTTGATTGAGATTGGTTTAGAAGTTTAGACCATCTAACAGTCTAACACTAGAAATGTGTCTGAAGGCTGTATTAACGGTTTGTGTGTCTAATCTAACAATATGCGCATCGCATTGCAAAGTTGCTTTGGAAGTTGGAAGTGAATATGTTTTGAAAATGTTATATACAGTCCTTCACGCTGCAAGAGCGTGCTGCGTGCACCTTTATTCAAGGGAGATAATATAGTTTACCAAAAGGTGCTTATGATGTGCTTATGACCGCAGAGGTCCCGAGCCTGAGCAGTCGGTTTATTATATGTTCATTTGCACACTTTCAATTTCTAGGTGGTGACCGTCAATGAGTTTGACAATGATGACGATTTCCAATTTGATGATATTCTTTCGTTGGCCTACAGCAGAAGGTCATTGATGAGGTTATCGAGGACGAGTCCGATACAGTTGGATGATGAGGTTTGATTTGAGTACGGTAGATTCGCCACTCTTTACCTTAGTTTATTGCTTATTACCTTAACTTAGCTTGGCTTAGTTTACCTTATTTTGCATTACCTTACCGTACATTCTGTTCACCAAGCGTTTTTTCACATTAGGGTTCGTTACTCCAGCGTGTGCTAGAAATTGTGACTTTTGTTTTTGATTATTATTCTACGTTCGATTGCAGATTAAAGCATTGATTTTGTCACTGGATCTTCAAAAGGGGGACTGCCCGGCATGGGACTCGCTGTATTGGGAGAAGGTGAGAAGTATTCTTTTTTTCAGTTAACCTTACATTTATGTTATGTTGCCTTCTTATATATGTTTACTCTTTAATTTCTTAGTAATTGACCTTTTGCTCTATACGTCTTTACAGTTTTGCTCTTCACTTTACAGTCCCTCTATTACACGTTTAATGCTTAGGTCCAACGCGATGAAGAGGTACAACGACGGAAAGAAGAACTGGAAATTGCAGTGAGTGTTATTATTATTATTATTATTATTATTATTATTATTATTATTATTATTATTATTATTATTATTTTGTGTAAAAGGTTGCATGTTTACTCGCCAACATTTTAGCTAGGTTAGCAGCTGTCATTGTCTTTTTTTTTCTCCGGTTTATTCTGCCCATCTAAGGAATGAAACATGGGGTTCTTAGCCCCATGTTAAGCATCGAAATTAAATTCCATTGTTTGCTTCAGAAAGCTTGGGATGAGTCGGCAGCTGCTGCGATTGGCGAATCGAGCGAGTTGATTCAAGTCAATATTCCGGAAACGGCCACTGGTAACGGTACCTCGGAAGATGGACGCTCGGCTACGGTAAGTAAGATAGCTTTGTAGTTTTGGTATTGTGGATCTGTGTTTCATGAACTACCTTTTTTTGTTATGCAACATTTACTTGTACTGTGATTTTTTGGCTAGGTCTTTCGCTGGGTTTTTTACTGTGACGGGGTTCCATTTCTTGGCCTTACCGCCTTACTTACCTTGGGACCGTTTATTAATTAATTAATTAAAAAAGAACACCGCAAGAACATCAGCATCAGCTTCACAAATGATATGAAAGTAGTATATAACTCATCGTGTTGTGTAAGGTTTTATGTGCTATTGAAGGTTTATAATTCATGACCAATCTAATGATATGTAAATAAATATACATATAATATAACTCATGTATGCAGTAATCACGACAACGAATTACGTTATAGAGTACCCAGTCGGGGATCGTGGCTAAAGGCGAAGCCGTTGCTGAGGAGGAAGTTGATGTTGTGAAGACTAACTTTGAGCGCTTTCACATTGAGATTCTAGCTTCGGAGGACATTTTGAAAGGCATCGAGGTTCGTTGTTTTTGTAGTTTGGCGTTTGTTGGGGGGTACTGTATTATCTGCTGGACTGCTGGATACACAGGTTTTGGAGCATGATGGCGTGTTAAATCATGTATTTACGAGGCAATTTCGAATTTGTATAGTTGAGTGAAACGGAGTTTATAGTGATTCTTCGCTGTACCATTAAGTTCCTGGCTTGAGATTTGTACTTTGATATTTATTTTTGAATTTAGTTATTTATGGAGCTATGATTGTTTCGTGTCGCTGTGCTTTTTATAATTCGTTTAGAAGCAGACGTGGAGCGTAGATCTCGAATCTTCAGAGAATTTCACTGGAGGATATGTGAGTGTTATTATTATTATTATTATTATTATTATTATTATTATTATTATTATTATTATTAAATTTAAAAGGATTACTATAAAATAAACCCTCTGAACTCTAATGAACTGGTCCTGGTCGTTAGATGACTTTGCTTCCTGATTATCGCTCACAGTCTGCTAATTCTAATTGTAGGTGATTGACACGAGATGTTCTTCATGTGATTCACCGAAGCACATCAAGGACTTCTGCCCTCACTTGAAGGTTTTTATTTTATTTTCTTTAGAATGGCTAGTGGTACTAGGTTTTAGGTTAGCCGTTAGAAAACAGTTTTTTTTATATTCATATGTAAGACCGTTTGTATTACTTGGTTTCTTCTCTTCTAAGGTTCCTACCTTATTTTTCGACAGAAACTCTTGGGAAAGTTGGAAAAAATACTCTAATTTGTATACACTGAGGCCGTATTCACCAACACACAGGGAGCCCTCCCTAGCCTCCCCAGGGATCTAGAGTGCGTAGAAAGTGCGAGAGCAGAAGAGATTCAGAGCGCTCGTGAGGCTAGGGAGGGCTCCCTGGCCTCTGGTAGTCTCTGGACTCTGGCTCGATCAACTTTTGTTTTTTTCCTATGTTTTATTTTATTGATATTGATTCTAGATTCCCGAGTATAGCCCGATTAAAACACCACTGACGTCCGAATTATCGGAATATTTGTCCACGGTGATCAACGAAGATTGTCGTAAGTTTATTTATGCGTTTTACGTGATTTCTGTTCGTTTTGGTCCAAAGTCATGCTGACATTTTATTCACAATGGTTATGACTTGGTCTCTGGTGTGCTCGAGGTAGGAGTCGGAGCCGAACCGACGAGCCGCAGTGCCTGCGCTGCTCTTGAGGCAGTGACTTAGGCACTGCGCCACCTGCCCCCCTAATATTGTGTCTTAAGAGACGTATGTTTCTATAATTGCGTTCTCTGAATCGGCCTCTCTCTCACTTATTTTCTCTCTCTCCTCTCTCGTTTTTTTTAAATCTTCGATTTTAAGTCCTGGGAAGAATCTCTGACGAACGATACAATGAAGTGCTACAAGTCGTCGATCAGTTGGCTTTCAGGTTATCGGAAGGCTTTAATCGACCTGTTCACCTATCAGTATGTTTGTTTTTTATAAAAGTTCATTGGTGCATTTTAGTATTCGTTCTAAATTGAAGCAGTGCATAGCTAGAGTGTTAATTCGTATGATTTGAACTGAACGGTTGATTATCAGTGATATAGCTCTGTATGGAGTTTGTCATTGTACTCATTGCACCTAGTGTTGTCGATGCTAGTTTTTTTTCGTGAAAGTATCGTAATAGCTGTGCCAAACGATACTATCACGAAAAGTTTCCTTTTCTAAGAAAAGGAAAAAATGTTTGACGTCAGACCGCTAGCAGTATAAGTTAGCGTTTTTTTTTACTTTTTACTTGAACCTTGGCAATTACATAATTTGCTGATAATTGCATAATTTGCCCTTTTTTAGTTCTTCGGCTCGTACAGGAATAAGCTGGGAAAAGCGGACTCCGATGTGGACATCTGTTTTCAGTTTGGAGATGAGCGGAAGGCGACGGTAGACTTTATTTACGTGAGACTGGGTGGTTTACACTATGGTTTAAGGTCTAACTGAAACGTTATTTGGCAACTGAACGAGATTCGTACGACTTTAGTAACTATAACTCAAATGACTATAATCGATATGAAAACCGGTTTTGTAGTTTTCTTTTTTGACTTGAAGGTATATGATGGCTTGGCTAGAACGTGTACTAGGGTTATAACTTAGATGTACACAATGTTTCTTCGAGCTCGTATATTTTCATGGTTTTATTTCATCAGTAGTCCGTCCGTCGATCGATGTGTTTTGTTTTATTTCCATTGTTAATTGGATTGAAGTGACTGGTTCTCTTACTAACGGTCTTTGAAACACATCGAGTACGCCTTGTACGCCAGCATTCTTTTGCAGCTTATGCAAATGAACATAAATTAGAATACCTAATCGAGTTAAATTCGAGCAACCTTGCATAAATACGTAAGAATTCAATTGTCCATGATGGGTTTCAAAAACCGGCCGGTATTTCGCTTTAATGTTTGTTGTTCATTTTCTAGGCTTGTGCTTGTGCATAACGAATGAGTATCTGTTTATCTTTCTTCAGAAACCATCTGATGAAGACGCTTCTACCAATGTGAACAAGATTGCCTCGCTTCTCAGCAGCAGCAGTCTGAGCCTACCGCGCGGAAGTGTGAGAAGGGTTCGTTTCCTCTGGCTGG
Source organism: Pelodera strongyloides (assembly GCA_036852015.1). Lineage (NCBI taxonomy): Eukaryota > Metazoa > Nematoda > Chromadorea > Rhabditida > Rhabditidae > Pelodera > Pelodera strongyloides. Next base: position 11,693 of record JAANDG010000449.1, on the reverse strand, counting down.
CGTTTATATTAAAGCGGTTTAACAGCCGGTATTGGCTGTATTTGAAAGTTGGAGTTGGATGACACGGCTTCATTCTCGTATATTGTATGCAAATTGGGAAGCGATGTTTTCTCAATTATATTCACTTGCTTGCAATCTTGCAATCTTCATACGCTGCATCATTGAACATAATCTTTGTTTATGAATTACATATTGTTTGCAGGTGCAAGCGATCCCCAACGCCAAGGTGCCTATTGTGAAGTTCCAGTATTTCCTCAGACATGCACCTTTATTTGATGCCGAGTTGGTGGTTTATTTGTGATCTATTTCGTTTTTATGTAAATGGGAGATAGGATAGAATGGTAGAATGAACAGAATTGGTCATTGGCTCAGTCGGTTCCTGAGGCCGTATTCACCAACACACAGGGAGCCCTTCCTAGGGTCACGAGCGCTGTGAATCTCGTGCTCTGCGCTCGCACCCTTTAGCTCCCTGGGGAGGCCTGGGACGGTTCCCTGTGTGTTGGTGAATACGGCCTCTGGTATGCAGCGAAGTAATCAACTATCACACTATCAAAGCTTGATTTTGAAGTGCAGATCTGATCTTGTAGTGTAGATTACACACGCTGTGAGTTATAGGCTTACCTTTTATTTTCATTTTACATATAGAAGCATTTCCCTGTGTTTCAAATGCAAAAAAAAAACGTATTTTTCGCTAATTAGCTTAATTTGTTTTGGTTTTTAGCATCTCATTCTACAATTGCTTGGCCGGGTACAATTCCGACTTGTTGCGTTGCTATTGTGAAATCTGGGATGGTGTGCAAGTGCTGGGAATGTGGGTGAAGACTTGGGCCAAGCATGTGGGAATTGGTAAGATATAAGTTTGAGCTATCTTGTTTGCATGGCGATTGTTATCATTATTCATTCATTTTTAGCTAATTTGCAATTGTTGAACATTCTACACCGATTACCTACTTAGACCATGTCAGCTTTTTTGTCTTTGCTTTGAGTGAAACATAGCGTTTATTATCCTGCCCTAAAATCATTTATGTCACTAAGCTAAAGAGCATCTCCATTAGGCCATGGGTACGGTCGTGCCCCACCCAACTTACGTAGCCTTGATAGAACGAGACGTGAAAAGTGGTCTGAATATTGTATTAGTGTATTGCCATACGTTGCATGCAAATTAATGTAATCTGACCAAAACAATTTAGCTGCATCGCGCAGTGATTTGCGTGCACAACATGGGAATTCATAGTCTACTATCGTGCGTTTCACAAACCGGATGTTATAGCGCTTTAGCTGCAACTTGCCTGACTTCTTGCAGGCAGTCTATCATGAGTTTCACAAACCGGAAGTTATTCCGCTTTTGCTGCAACTTGCTTGACTTGTTTCAGGCGACGCTTCACGTGGATCTCTCTCCTCGTACGCCTACACACTGTTGGTGATCCATTTCTTGCAGCAGAGTGACATCTTGCCAGTACTTCAAGAGGTATGCGTTTATCTTTTCTCTTTACTTGGATTTATTTGTTTACTGTAGGCTAATTCTGTCAGTTGTGTTCCCGTATTGCCCGGTTGGTTGTACGGGATTGGTTGTAGCATAGATAGTCCAGACGTTGTTCCATCTTGTTCCTTGGAAACACAATGAAAAGGCGTAATATGTGAATGTGAACATGTGAACGTATTATTTTAGTTCAAATGCTGTCCTGGGAGCTTTTTGCCCTTTTTACCTATGCAAACACTAGTTTTTATTGATTAACAATCTATCAGTGTTTCAAGTCAGTGTTAAATGTAGCAAGCGTAGTGGCGTGAACTTGCTCTCTTGAGTTTCGTAGCATAGAGAAGTTGAATTCTAGGAACCGTGGCTGAGCATTGGTGCTTGTCGGGAATACTGCGAAGGACACGATATTACATTTGCCAGGGACATTGACAAGTTGAAAAAGAAGGTAGGTGTTTGTTGTTTGTATTTTGTGTTCTTTGTAATTCTCGGTCACAGTTTGTACTTTGTAGTTGTTTGTTTTGTTTGTAGTTATTACTCGTATTTTGCACTTGTTGTTAGCTGTTTCCAAGTCAAGTTAAGGATTGGAATTAGTGTGGGAAATTGTGTTTCAGCTATCGTTTACCCTTCATTGTATTTCTAGTTCAATTGGACTGCCCCCACGGAAACCTACGCGGAACTGTTTGTCAAGTTTTTGGACTTTTACTGCAAGTATCCGTTTGAACAACAGGTGTGACCATTTGTTTTGAGTATATTTTCAAATGACGTGCGATAGACTTTCATTAAACCATTTGGCATGGTTGCCGTGCAAAAAATGATTCTGTGTATCAGGGCGTGTACGTGGACGTGGACCCCTCTAGTCTGCACTTGTGGCTTGTGGCACAACAACCGATAAGTGTTGCCAACCTGTGCACCTTGCCGCGCTGGCTGCTCATCTTTTTGTGCGCGATCAGCGCCGCGTCTGGCGTCAATGTCAGCGTGTATTTTCCCGAAATATGGTAGCGGTGAAAACAATATTTCTAGGTGGTACAAATTCGTCGTCGCAAGCCGTTGAGTGTGCGCGAAAAGCTGGAAGAGGGCCACGTGAGCGGAATGCTTCAGTGGAACAATAAGCAGTTGTACATCGAGGACCCGTTTGATAGGAAGCACAACCTGCCATGTGCGATCACCGATAGAAGTTGGTTTTTTTACTATGAATCATTATATTTTCAGTGAATGTTGAGTGTGACGCCACACGGATTTTTTGTTGCAACTACGGTATCTATCTACGAACCCTAGTACGTAGTACGTACAAGTTCCGTAGTACAGTAGTTTGCAGCGGCTCATTCAATTTCAATATTCCCTTGTTAATAGTACGGTGGAACGGTAGAAACACTTTTCTGTGTTTACCCGTTGCCTTATACAATAAGAAAATCGTATCTGCGTGAGTAATGTGTTGTATGCTCAACTTTTGTTGCGCGGTCGGGTTGCCACTGTAATTGCTAAGGGTGAGAACCAACACTAAACATGCAGGTAAATTAACTTTACGTTTTAAAGCGATATAACGGCCCGTTTTTGAGGCGTATTTTGCGCACAACTGCAACTGCTTTACCTTGCTTTGTTTGCGAATGGATATAATTGTGTTTTAAAGCGAAATACTGGCCGGTTTTTGAAACGCATTGTGGGCAATTTTGTGCATTGATGCTATTTTGCCCGAATTTAAATCGATTTTTTATTCTAATTTATGCTCATTTGCATAAGCTACATAAGAATACTGGTGTACGCGATGTGTTTCAAAAACCGGCCGGTATTTCGCTTTAATGTAGCTATTTTCAGTGTTTGTATACTGGTTGCGGTGTTTCCGCAGAGCACGCGATGTGTTTTGCGGGGAATTGCTCGAGGACGTGAAGGACCACATTGGGCAGATACAGTTCCATGAGATCAGGGTTGGTAGTTGTCAAATTATCTTTCTTTTTTTTCTTTTTGCCCACCTTACCGTCTTGTCTTACTGCAAGAACTTTTTCAACGTCGGGGCTCTTCCTCTCTCTCTCTCTGCTTGTCGATCTCTCTCGTCTCTCTTTTTCTGTTTATTTTTATTCTATCCCTCCGCTCACTCTATGTCTCGTGTCTGGTCTCTTTTCTCGTTTTTCGCTTTCTGTCGGTGGGTAGTTGGACCCCACTGACTGTCGAAGTTTTCTATAAGTATGCTTTACAGAAATTTCTTCTGGAATCTTCGAGGCTTGACGAACCGCCACCTGAGGGCAATTGCAAGAATTGCCACGGAGCACCGCACTCAAACAGTCAGATGTGCCCAAGACTGAGAAAGTAATTTTTTTCAAAGCGATATGTAGTTGTGAATTTGATGTTGACTGTATGTTTGACTGCATGTCTATGTGTTATATGCTAATTGAGTTCCATCAATCATTGACTTTGTTATGACATCGACGTGGAGCCAACAGTTTTCCCCTTCTGGTTAAACAACGTGCACCATTTTTCGCTCAGCGATGCCAAAACGATGATATATGGTAGCTAACTCCAGGTTCCACAACCTTGGGTCTCGCACTTATTGAGAGTGGGATTGGAATCATGTAGTAGCAAGCTCCCTCTCCCTCAAATGCAAGTCATTGAAAGTCTTGTGCATTGTAGAGATTTCGCGAAGCAAAACGGCAACGGTGGACGGAGATGGAATGAGCGAAATGAGTATGCGAATCAGGTAAGTATTCCGTACCGGAAAACCTTTTCGACTGTAAATACTAACTTATTCTATGGAGTACTACTAATCTTAACTAATTAACAAAGACCTAACACCCCAACTCAGTCCTCGTTCTATCCAGTTTGTGAAACGTGCACTGACCAACTACATTCTCATGCATTATATGTAATCTGTGCTCTTCCGGTTCGGATGCGCATAGAAAATTTGCATCAAACACATGGGGATGGGAATGCAGTTGGCCAGCCTGCGTTTCACAAGCTACTACGTTCCCAGGAGCGCAGCGTGCCAATGCGTAACCGCGTCCTCGGAAAAGATATGGCTTTTTAACATGGGAAACCCGGAGACGCAGAAAAGGTTTCTCCTTGTCTCGAATTTTTCGATGCAAATTTGCAATGTCTTCCCGCGGCTACGTATTTCCGCAATCCGCTTTCAGCGCTGCGCGCCTGAGGACCAGAGTAGGGTAGGGGGTACTGCATTGTGTATTATTGTTTTAGAACGGTTTTGGTCAGCAACGGTATGGGTTTGGTAATGGTGGTCGTCCACAAAGAGGTGCTTATGGTGTCCGTGTACCACAACTGCCCCCTCCCCTCATGCAGAACTCCGTCTTCGGACCGGCACACTTTACGCATCAACAACGTCAAAACGTGTGTTTGTTTATCTGTGTAGCGGGTGTATGTATGTCTGTATGTGAATGTTTCGTCATCGTTAAATGTGGGTGCTTCTTTTATGTATTGAGGCCGTATTCCGTATTCACCAACACGCAGGAAACCCTCCCTAGGCTCACGAGCGCTCTGAATCTCTACTGCTCTCGCACCCTCTACGGCCTCCACGCACTCTTTTGCTCCCTGAGGATGCCAGGGAGGGCTCCCTGTGTGTTGGTGAATACAGCTTCTGGTTCGTTGTTTGTCGATGTTATTGTGTCATAACGGACTGTCCTGTAGATGTACGTTCTATCTCTTGGGGGGATTTCGTTCCAGTTGGTGAAAACTGGGGCGGTAAATTAGAAATTAACATAAGAGTAGTTCGAAATTATGTTCCTTGAGCGGGTAGTGGTTCCCCGAGCTTTCACGTTGTTACCCTTACTGTTACGTGGTGATGTTGTTCTATCCTATTGGTGAACTGTTCCCTATATGATCAGTAGTTTGCGTTTGCAGATATACCGGTACTTGAATCTAACTGTACTAGTTACTGTACTTTAATCTAGCTGTAATGGTTACCGTAATTGAATCTTGAATCCAACGGTAACATACGGCTAATGCAAAATCCGTCTAGATCGCCCCGCTAGGAATGCATGGTCATTATGTTGGACAGCCGCATCAGATGCCGCCTTCTCTGCTATCTATGCCATCTTACTACCAGAATATTGGTACGATTGTTTTTTGAATTAGCTTGAGCTCTTGGGGGGGGGGGCGTCTGCGCCGCTGTCCCATATGGGGTATAGGTATGGGACATAAATGGATCATTTAATTTTCATCGATTGATTGATTCACAGAAATCACCTATGCAAATAGATCAAGTCTTATTCGTGTGCACGTGCTTGTAGTGTTTTGTCGTGTACGATGTTTTTAATAACAACGCTTTGCTTTGTGTTCATTGGCTTTGAATTTGCAATGTGAAGTTTTCAGTTAATTTCTTCTCGCTAAAAGCAAATCATATCTTCTTTTATTAACCCTTACCTTACCATTGATAACCCTAGCTTAGCAGATCTGAGTTTGGATCCTTAGCATATCGTACTTGTTTTAATAACCGTCGTTATTTCTTATTTCTGATTGTTGGCTGCTTGGGCATCAGTGATGATAATCTTTGGTCCAGTTTCTTCCTGAAAATCACGGTGTCTCGTTTTAGATTGGCCGTGGAATGTCCCGCTCCAACCCCAATACCGACCGTCCCTACCAGCGTTCGCCTTACCACACGCAGGCCCGCAACCAGCCTTCGGTAACGGAGCGGTCCTCGGGTACCGGCAAGGAGATGGTGAGGATGAGCACCGAGCACGCCCACGCTCACTCCTCGACGGCCTCGTCGGGGGGAGTGAAGGACAAGGAGCAGAAGCCCGCAGAAGCGAATCTGAACAAGCCCAAAGGGAAGAAGTTGGAGGGCATGGAGATGAACGGGCAGCAAGAGAAGCACAAGAAGAAGGAGAAGAGCAATGGCCCCAACTTGGTCGTTCAGAAGGACCACAAGAAGCACGTCAATGGAGACAATTCGGCGGACGCAGAAGCAGAGCACAAGAACCTCTTGAAAGGCGGCAACAGGGCGCGCAAGCATTCGTTGACGTTCACGGCGAAGAAGGGGAGCAAGGTAGGGATTTGTGTTTAAAGGGGTGTAACATTCGGTTTTTGAAACGGATTTGGACAACTGCAGTCATGTGCGTCATACGCAAATGAGTATGATTAGGATAAAAACTAGGGGTCCCCTACCACATAGTAAAATTTTAAAGTGAAGAAGTATCTTGTACTTGTGAAAAAGCCGCATTTTGGTTTTAGTTAATCACTAGATTCATGGAGCACAATTTCTTAGGGTTCATGTTGAACGCGAGTGATTTTTCTTTATATTCAATTATTCAATAAACCATTTTTTTAGGATGGAGACAGCAACGCGCCCACGCAGAACGGCATCATTCAGAAGGCAGTTTTCGAGAAGACAGAGAAGAAGGCAGCGGCAGCTCATGGCCAGCAGCCGCAGATCCAGAAGAAATCTGGCCAAGTAGGCTTGTTATTGTTATTGTTAGAACCTTTTGCACGTGCACTAAGAACCTGGTAAAAATTCGCTGTAGGGTGGTCCGCTTGACAGCCATTATGCAATGGCATGCATGTATAATGAGGCATTACACTTGCGATGTGTCGCGATATGTCGGTACCATACTGGTAGGCAAGAGTCCGAGCTTTGTTGGAGTAAGAGTAGCACTGTTTTTGTTTTATCCAGATTGCTTATTGTCTTTTTCTTTGCCAGCGAGTATCAGTGGCGATAGTCCTCAGGCCTCAGTCAGGTTCATGGTTTGGTTTTCATGATATGATGAAGTACCATTAAATGATCGCTTGTTACTTGGTTCTGATGATAATTAGCTCCCTTCAGTTTGCTTATGATTAAGAGGTTAAGATTCGTCTGGATGATATGATATGTGATGCTATGCTAATTGCGTAATTACCAAACTTCCTGCGGTGTGATATGGTAATTATGGTATTTTCTAGTGGTACGATAAGGCAATTTAGTTATTGTTAATTAGAATAAATTGTTAATTACAATAAATGTCGTTTTAGGATTGCCAGCCCACCACGTCGACTACTGATGGTGGTGCGAAGAAGGAGAATGTTGTTCCGAAGACGTTATTACCTAAGAATGATGTTAAGACGTCTGACGTTAAGGTGTTACCAGGCCCAGCAGGTGATTTACCGGCGCCTGGTAACACTGGTGCTAAAGCCAAGGTCGCTAAGCCGTCCCCAGCATCAGCTGGGAATACAACGAAGCAAGCTCTAAATGGAGCGGGCCCTTCAAAAGATGGCAACTCTGCCAAAAAGAAGTTTGGAGGCAGACGAGGTAATAAGAAGAAGAATTAGGTATTCGTTTGAATTTCTGATTTTTTGAATTTGAATTTATGCTCGGATGTCACGAGTTGAATGGTTGAATCAGAAAATGCAAAGATTTTGGTTTATTTCCTCTTTTATTGTATACCTCGTAAACTCCTGGTGTTTGGCTGTAGGTTAGATTGTATAAGAAATTCTTTATTTATGAGTGTCCTTTATTTATTAGTGTTCGTATGTAACTTATTGCTGGGGTAATCTTTTCCCCTATTCTTTGTGCTATTTAGGTCATTTAGTTGCTAGACGGAATGTGTTTCTGAATACTAAGTCGTACTGTAGTTTTGTACTTTTATTACCTCTTTATGCAATGAGCTGGTTTGTTCACGATTTCCTTACCTGGAGCTATTTAGGCTGTTCAGAGGCCATATTCACCACTCAGATTCCTTCGGGGAAATATTCCCTCGGGACCGAAAATAGTATTGTAATGTGAGACACGCAGAGAAATACGGGTAATAAATAAAAAGACGGGAATTTAGTGTTGAACATGGCCTCAGGACTCTTTCCTTTTATGTGTTAGGAAAATTCGTTTTTTTGTTGTTCGGCTTTATCTGTTTTTATTTATCATAACATATTTCTAACTATTTTTCTCTCACATAATTTACAAATTATTATTATTCTGCTCACTAACCTTTTTTTTCTTAACTACGTGTACATGAGAAGCTATTCTTTTATGTATTTTTGAACTTGTGTGAATCTTGTTTAGTTGCTGATTGTAGTTGACTGTGTGTTGAGTTGATTAGGATTTTGTATTTCTTTTATTATCAGTGGGAAGCAGTATTCAGTCAGTCCGCGCTGGATACTGGTACCTAGTGCCTGATTCACAGGAAAGTGGAACCCCCGATATGGTCTGGATCAAGCCCGGGGTTTTGAGGGACTTGATCGGGGCCATATCGGGGTTTTTGGTTTCCCATGTACTGATGTACTCGTACTCACTTGGATCGGCACTTGAACTTGAATTTTTTTAGTTCATGTTTAAAAGTCTTGTTTGGTCGAGAAAAATATTTGAGAAGTATTAGTTCAGCATTCGGTGTCGACGAAATACCGCGATTTTCTGAAGTTTTTGCTGGTAGTGTAGCCCGCGCCCCGCCCGCCGCCTGGGTGCATTTGTCCTTGTGAACTATTAGTATTTCTTTTTTTTTTTACCTCCCCGCGGAGAACTGGAAGCCTATTTTCGGCTTCGTATTGTTTTTTTCCTGTTTACTGCTTAACCCTGTCGGTGTATCTGATCGGTCTATGAATATGTACTGTGTGTATCTGATCGGTTTATGAATATGTACTGTATGTTTCGACGATGCCTTTAGTTGTTCTGTATTGGACCATGTCCCATATGTACTATTTGATTTTGAACGTCCTTGTATTTGGGTAAAGAAGTATGCGAGTTTTCTGGATGCCCATATAATGCTCTTTAGTCGTATTCGAGAAATAAATAGTATGAGCGATTTGGTGGTTTCTTTTTGATCTTTTGTGTACTTGAGGTTTGAGCCATGATTATGTTATTTATTATATTTGTTTATTTATTTGGAGGATGTTTTTACACTGTAAAAAGTTGCTTTGTAAAAGAGTGGATTTTGGAGTAGAACCACCGGGCCGTGTGTCGTAATAATTAGGATTAAGCTACAGTAACTAACAGTGGTACGATACTCTAGATAATTCAAAAACGCGGGTTAGTTACCGTCTAGCCGCTTTTAGTGTAAGCAATATATGTAAGATAATTGGTTTGGGCCAGTCCAGGCTTGTGTCCATTACTTGTATATTTGTTGCAGTTGATTAACTGATTGAAGTGGAAAACTGGAGACGTGTACGAGGAGAAGGACGAGCAATGAAGCTAATTAGCCCGTCATGGGTACATCATTCAGGTTCGGTTCTAGATTGTATTTGGTGAAGATTGGGCAATTTGGCATTTGGAATCAGTGTACTCTTCCTGTGTCCTCTGCGGAGCAAGCCATGTTGAGTATTTTAGCGTACATCTAGTAAATGATCTGTCATTATTGGTATTATTACGAAGATTTGTGGGGTGGGGGCCGAAGGTTTATGGGGGTGGGGGGCCGAAGGTTTATGGGGGTGGGTGCCAAAGGTTTGTGTGGGTGGGGGCCGAAGGTTTATAGGGGTGGGTGCCGAAGGTTTGTGTAGGTGGGGTCAAAGGTTTGTGTGGGTGGGGCCGAAGGTTTGTGTGGGTGGGGGCTCGGATAGATGTCCACGATGTACTGTATTGTATTTTGTATTTTTAGGTGGCGCCATCTACTCAGTGCACATCAACCCATGCTTTGATAAGCTGATCACGTGTGGACAAGCTGAGGTGGCGGGAGGCGGTTCTGGGTGGGTATAAATAAGGGCGTTGTTTTTTGTTAGAGATTTCCTATGGAAGTTAGTATCTCTACCTTTCTGTAGAGGTATTACTGTAAGAAATCAAGATCTAGCGTTTTCGCTCTCTCTTTTCCTTCAGAGATCCAGCGTTTTCTCTCTATATATCTTGATTTTCTTACTGTGTTGAACTTTATTTTTTCTTCTACTCTCCGGTATGTTTCTGTACCAGATCGGTGTCTGGAGTGCTAGTTGTCGTCTATTGGGTGGGCATCTTACTGTGGAGATCGATCTGGAGTTTCTTAGTGTATCAAATCGATCAGCCTTTTCGTTTGTAAGGTTCTCTACTAAACCTTGTCGTCCTTCAGTTTGGTCAACATCTGGAACACTCGATGTATCGAAATTGAGAAGGTGCACGCGGAGAAGACGTCGCCGGTACTATTGGCCGCAATAAAGTTTCAAGGTCGGTGTCAAGATAACTTTTTTAGTTTTTTTTTACGTTAATGTTCCCCGTTACTTATTTAAAGAAAATATGGGAGTGTTAGAAGAATAACAAGTGCTAACTCCGTAACGTATTCCATAACAGACTACGTTCCGTAACAACATGTGATTTGAGTCAGTGTGCTGCTGGTGCACTATTTTGTATTCGAGGTATTGTTTGTCTGTGGTGGATTGCTGTTTTGAAGTTTCAGAATTCTTGTTTTCAGCTGGCGTCAACTGTGCACGGTGGTCTCCCGATGGCAAAAAGTTTGCTTGCGGTTCTGATGATAAGGAGGTGAATCATTTGTTTACACGTTTACTTTACATTTAGGCCTATCTCCGAGGTTTACGCTTACTCGAGAGTTTTACATGGCGTGCTTGTGGCCGATCATTTCCTTGACACAATATGATGACTGATGTGTTCTTTCCTTGAAAAGTTACTCCGTACGTAAGTGGAAGGCGTAAATTCTGGTCTTGCTGAAGAGTAAACCTAGTGGTCAAGTAACTTACATGAACTATTGATTGGATATTTCTTTTTTCGAGATGAGCCTTACTTCTTACTGTTATACTGTTTTGTTTTCAGGTAACCGTATGGGAGTTCGCTGGTAAAGTCAACTCGGCCGGGAGTATCGGTGATAAGGGACGGACGCAGGTTGAGAAGTACCGATGCCTGCACACACTACACTCACACTCATTGGAGGTATAATTAATGTATTAAATATCATAAATTATAGATAATTGAAGTGTAAGTTCCTCCAAAAGTACTAGTTTACGCTTATATGAGAATCAGATTGCATGAAGGTCTGAAGCTGTACGCAGAGTAGGCGGTGAGTTTGAGAAGAAGATATTGATCAATATCTTCATCCTAGATCATAGTTCCCAGGATTCTGGAAATAACTCGGCCAAAACTTTCAGGTTCTCGCGGTCGAATGGTCTCTGTGCGGCCGTTATCTGGCGACAGCGTCAATGGACGGCACAATTGGAGTGTGGAACGCGTTAAAGTTTCCAGAAAGAATTGTCCTCTTGGATAGCTCTCGTGGTGGACATCAGGGACACGTGAAAGGTAATTTTTATAATCCTGCAGTTTTAACAATGTTATTCTTAATCACAGATCGCGCGAGTAAGGAACATAAGGGCTTGTTTTATTAAATTCTTTTCGTTATTGCTC